>JAIFOV010000187.1:0-50403 GCA_020654155.1 Novius pumilus
TCGGTTATATGTCTACGTCACAAGCGTTATGGAAACAAAGGAGCGGGAGGACCGGTTAGAACAAGGGTGATCGGTAACTGGGCAATATGAGGGCATAGCAAGGGGGGGTGGGGCGATGTTAAGGGCAGGTATGCTCGGCCGCCCCATCTAACCCCCGTGGGGTAAAGTTTTCGTGATGTTCCGTCCCTTCCGAGCCTGAACATCGTGGCGACAAGGGCGGGACACGGAGGTTTTTAGTGGGTAAACCTGGTTGACGGGTGTGCCTTGCGCCCACTCAGGAGCAATATCCTGGATGGGGTGGGGATGGTCGTCTTCCAGGGAGTCCCACACTCCCCGGATGACTCACAATTCCGGGGAGTGAGTGCGTAACGCATTTTCCTCTGTCAAAAAAAAAAAAAAAAAAAAAAAAAAGGTTAGGTTAGGTTAGGTTAGGTTAGGTTAGGTTAGGTTAGGTTAGGTTAGGTTAGGTTAGGTTAGGTTAGGTTAGGTTAAGGTTAGGTTAGGTTAAGGTTAGGTTAGGTTAGGTTAGGTTAGGTTAGGTTAGGTTAGGTTCCCCCACAATGTGGTCTTTCGCCTTGTCGTGGCGTGGGGGCTTAAGTAATCGCGACGATTCTTGAGGCTGTACCGACGGGTCTAACCTTGTCGGGGAGGCTCAAGAGGAGCGGTGAAAACTAAGATTGACCACCTGCGGCCCGAGGTACATTCCCGACCTCGGTTCGGAGTCCTTTACCCTTTCCTTTCCCAAAACTCAGGGGTCCTGCTGCGCAAGCGGCGGGATACGGGGATCGCCGAACCCGAGTTACCCTTATCGGACCTGGATTGTGCAACGGCCTTCGGGCTTGCGCGCGATCCTTGTATATACCGTGGAGTACGGTCATGTCTCTGCTCCACGGGGGGCTTGGCTTAATCGCCTGGCCTGCAGAGGAGATAACCTCTATAAAAACCCCGAATCCTAAGCTGTTGGTGGGCGGCGATGGGATGCATGGCAGTTGGGTAGTACTGTCGCGAGTCTAACCTTACCGCGGGCACCTGGCGCACCCGCGGGACATTAAATGCCTTCCCCCTGGTATGGGCGCACTGCCGGGGGGTGACCTCCTTTCGACCCAGTTCGTGGGAATTCTTATGGAACCTGAAATTATTGTAAATGTTTGTGACGTCTCGGTTGAAGAAACCGATAATCGATCTGCTTTGGTGAGCCAGGCCGAGGGATCGGAGGGTGCTAGTGGCATGGGAGTGAGTACTGGAGCGTGTGGTGTTGGAGGCAAGGTTTGGTCGGAGGAAATAGTCTGTACACCGGATTGGAAGACGACGGACATGGACACCATTGTTCTATCCTCTGAGGACGAGGGTAGGAATTCACGGAAAAGGAGGAGGCGGGGTTCGAGCCGAAGCAGTGATGCTCTAGCCAATAGTCCAAACGCTTATCTCATCGGAGAAATTGAGAGGTTGAGGAAAAAAGTGAGGGCCCTGGAATACTGCGCCAAGGAGTTAGTGCTGGTCAGAAGGGATTTGAAGAAGAACGAGGAGTCGAATAATCGGAGGCATTTTCTGTTGTCGAGCCGAACTATCAGCACTGGAGAACAGATGAAGAAAATCGTTAAATTGACGAATGATCTCTCATTGGAAAAGAGCGACAAACCTCGTTCGAGGATGATTGAGGAGTTGCAGGAGGTGGTTAACTCAATGCAATTGAAGTGCGCCATTGAGGAATTGGTAAAGGCAGAATATAATTTAGATAGGATTGCGGAGTTGACTGAGGAACGGGAGCTTTTGCGGTCGGAATTGCTGCAGGCTTTCAGGGGATCTGGGACAGGTGAGACAGAGGAATGTGGTACCCAGACCTATAATTGTGAGGAGGTCTCTGATTTGGAGCAGGTGAGAACGTTCGAGGATTGGAAGGCTTGTAGGGATGCGAGATGGAGGAGGGGAAATAGTGGATAAGGTAAAAATCGTGGAGGTAGTCCACTTTGTACGACGGATGATGTAGTGAAGGTGGTCGTAGTTAGTGACAAGGATAAGGCTATGGAAAAAGGCATCCAGAGATTGTTTCGTGAAAGGTTTCGGAGTTAGTAAAGGACGGAGAGAGATGGAGATCTTTGAACATAATATTAAAAGTAAGAATACAATGACGAAAAGGAAAGTTGTACGACTCTATGTGAATGATTCTGAGCAGGAGATGTGGGATAAACTTAACCTACTGAGGACAGAGTTGGACATTACGGAAGACATTGCGCTACATAAGGTAGAGTTTACTTCAGTAAAGGAACTGCGGACTATGGTGGCGGCAGTATTTCGAGGCTGGTTGGGTGGTTTGTATTTGCATGTTCCCACAAAGGAGGTGCAGGATAATAGTGTACCGCTGCGTACGACGGCAGCGATCATTATAGGAGATAAAAATAGGGATAGTATGGAAATTGTAAGGGAAATTAAAGAAGGGATAAAAGATGAGTCGGTTGTGGAGGGTATAAAAGGACTGAGGACAACGAGAGATGGAAGGGTGCTGATAGTGGCAAAGAAGGACGAAAAGAACTGTAGGGGTATTGTTGAGGCGGTTACAAGGTTGAGCGATACATTAAAGATTGAGACGAGAGGAGTGAGGGAGCCGGAGGAGATGTTTTTCTTGCGGGGCCTTGATCCAGTGATCACAAGGGAGGAAGTTGAGGGAGAGTTGGCGAACGAGTTGCGGTGTGCGAAGGAGAAGTTTAGGGTAGGGAATTTGAGAGTGCAGGCGGACGGTACACAGTCCCTTGTGTTCTGGGCAGCAGAGGAAGTGATGAGCCAGTTTGGTGACATGGGCTTTTTCAAGATCGGGTTGGCTAGCTGCCGTTTCGTGAGGAGAATCCGGGTGCAGAGGTGCGGCAGATGTCGAGAGTTCGGACACGGAGCCATCGGGTGTGCGGGGTCGAGCAGGCAAAATGCCTGCTATAGGTGTGGAGAGGAGGGGCATTTGGCCAGAGATTGTTCCAAGCCGGAGGTCTGCCTCCAGTGCGGGGCCGAGGGACACCTGATGGGGTCGGGCAGATGCCCGGAATTTAGACGTGCCCTTGCGGCAGCCAGGCGGGAGACAAGGAGGGAGTTGCGTATTGGAGGAATTTCGAGAGGAGAAGTGGGACCTGCTGTCGGGATGAAGGTTGTGGGAGAAGGGATGGTAGACACAGGATAGTGGATGCTGGGGTGCTAGGGGGTTGCCTTATGATAAGATCTTATCAAGGTCGGCAAGGCAACCCCCGCAATGCACGTTAGATGGCCCTGCCTTCAGGAGACCGAACATCTGGTCAAATGGAGGCGGGGTCACGGAGGGTTTTTAGTGGGTAAACCTGGTTGACGGGTGTGCCCTGCGCCCATTCAGGAATGATGTCCTGGATGGGGGTGGGGATGGTCGTCCTCGAGGAGTCCCACACTTCCCGGATGACTCACAATCCCGGGGAGGCAGTGCGTAACGCATTTTCCTCCGTCAAAAAAAAAAAAAAAAAAAAAAAAAAAAAGGTTAGGTTAGGTTCCCCCGTACTCCTCGCCTAGCGCTACGAAAGAAAATGGAAGTTATCCAGGCTCTATTTCCGGAGGGACGGCCGGTGCCACAGGACGGTTATCGCCTGGTACCGGGTGGCCGGCCCGACCTGTTCACTAGTGAGGAACTCGATGACGCAATAAGACACACCAAAACCGGTAAAGCATGTGGCCCCGACGGGGTTCCTTCGGAGGTGGTAAGGATTCTGCATGAGCTGCTCCCGGATGAACTTTTGGGGGTGTTTAACACCTTCCTCCGAAATCGTTCGTTCCCGAGGGGTTGGAAGGAGGGCTTCGTTGTCCTCATTCCGAAGGCGGGTAAAGATATGACCCTCACGTCCTCATATCGTCCTATTGTTCTTCTCAATGTGATGGGGAAGGTCTTCGAGAGACTGCTGCTCGGGAGGCTGGGGGAGGCCTTGGAAAGGGCAGAGCCATCTCAGCGTCTCAGTTCGGTTTCCGGGAGGGCAGGTCGACGGTGGCGGCGGTGCGGTCGCTGGTCGATAGAGTGCGTCAGTCAGGGGCCAGTGGACGGCGGTACTCACGGTGGACATCCGGAACGCGTTTAACACCGCGGACTGGGTGCTCATCCTTGAGGGCTTGTCGGCATTGGATCTGGATCCGTACGTGCATGGGGTGCTTGTCTCCTACCTGCAGGATAGAAGTGTGTGTATCGGGGATGTATACCTGCCATGTTCCAGGGGGGTGCCCCAGGGATCCGTCCTGGGCCCCACCCTCTGGAACATATTGTACGATGGGGTTCTGCGGGCTGGCTACCTGCGGGGGGTTAGCCCGGTGGCATATGCCGATGATTTGGCGCTCGTGATCTCGGCGGGATCGCAAGGGGAGTTAAAGGAGAAGGTAGTGCACAGCTTCGGGGTGGTACAGGGATGGATGAGGGAGCACATGCTTGAGATAGCCCCGGAAAAGACTGAGGTTTGCGTTCTGAAGGGGAGTAGGGCGGGGCGTACTTTTGTGGTTAGGTTGGGAGGGGTGGAGCTCACTACAGTCCGCCAGATAAAATACTTAGGGGTGATAATTGATGCTGGGCTCACTTTCGCCCAGCACGTTGCCGCCGCAACCGAGAAGACCGCGGCCAAACTGGCTGTTCTGAGCAGATTGCTCCCCAACGTTCAGGGTCCGCAATTTGTGAAGAGGAGGATTCTGGCTGGGGTGGCACACAGCGTGATGCTCTATGCTGCCCCAGCGTGGAAAGACTGCCTAAAGAAGGAGGTGCATAGAGGGAAGTTGATAGCGTGTCAGAGGAGAGTGCTTCTGCGCGTTATCAGCGGGTACAGGACGGTGTCTGCCGCGGCGGCGCAGGTCATCTCCGCCGTCCCCCCGGTGGACCTTCTGGTCGCTGAGCGTTCGTTCCTGTACACGGTGGGGAACGGCAGATTGCCTGGGGTCAGGAGAATGGCAAGGGAGCGCCTCCTGAAGAGGTGGGTACGCGATTGGGAGGGGAAAACGGGATGGACGAGGACACTGGTGGGAGACTTGCGTGGATGGTACAATTGTCCTTTCGAAGGACTTCGTATTTCTTCACGCAGTTTCTCACCGGACATGGCTCTTTCGGGACGTATACCTGAGAATCGGCAAGACTGATACTGACAGTTGCGAGCGCTGCGGGTGCGTTGACAGCCCCTCACGTTTTCTCGGAGTGTGAAAGGTGGGAGGGAGAGGAAGGAGGCGTTAGAGGAGCTGGGGATCCAGGTATTGCCGCCCCGGATGCAGTTATAGGCTTTATGCTGGGAGATCGAGATAGGTGGCAGGTTCTGTATCAGTATGTGTGCCGGGTGATGGAAAGGAAGGAACGTGAGGACAGGAGAGGGCCAGGAGAGGAACCGCCCAGAGACCTGAGGCGTGTAGTGTGGCGGCTTGGGTGGTAATGTCGGTAGGACAGGGTGCGGGAGATTCCTGATGGAAAGACCAATGTTGGTCGGCCAGGAATCTTCATGGACGCACAGGTGATGGCCCTGCTTCCAGGAGACCGAACATCTGGTTGAATGGAAGCGGGGTCACGGAGGGTTTTAGTGGGTAAACCTGGTTGACGGGTGTGCCCTGCGCCCATTCAGGAATGATGTCCTGGATGGGGTGGGGATGGTCGTCCTCAGGAGTCCCACACTTCCCGGATGACTCGCAATTCCCGGGAGTGAGTGCGTAACGCATTTTCCCTCCGTCAAAAAAAAAAAAAAAAAAAAAAAGGTTAGGTTTCCCCCACAATGTGGTCTTTCGCCTTGTCGTGGCGTGGGGCTTAAGTAACCGCGACGATTCTTGAGGCTGTACCGACGGGTCTAACCTTGTCGGGAGGCTCAAGAGGAGCGGTGAAAACTAAGATTGACCACCTGCGGCCCGAGGTACATTCCCGACCTCGGTTCGCAGTCCTTTACCCTTTCCTTTCCCAAAACTCAGGGGTCCTGCTGCGCAAGCGGCGGGATACGGGGATCGCCGAACCCGAGTTACCCTTATCGGACCTGGATCGTGCAATGGCTTTCGGGCTGGAGTGCGATCCTTGTATATACCGTGGAGTACGGTCATGTCTCTGCTCCACGGGGGGCTTGGCTTAATCGCCTGGCCTGCAGAGGAGATAACCTCTATAAAAACCCCGAATCCTAAGCTGTTGGTGGGCGGCGATGGGATGCATGGCAGTTGGGTGGTACTGTCGCGAGTCTAACCTTACCGCGGGCACCTGGCGCACCCGCGGGACATTAAATGCCTTCCCCCTGGTACGGGCGCACTGCCGGGGGGTGACTTCCTTTCGACCCAGCTCGTGGGAATTTTTATGGATCCATTAAAAAAAGTTATTGTTTGTGACGTCCCGGTTGAATCAACCGAAAATCAGATCCTCTATGGTAGGCCAGGCCGAAGGATCTAAAGGAGCTGGCGGAGAAAGGGCGGGTACTGAGTCATCAGTGGATGGAAGCTAGAGGGATCGGTCTGGGAAACAGTCATGACATCAGGCTGGAAGGACACTGACATCGATGCCATTGTTGTATCTTCTGATGAGGAAAGCAGAAATCCCAAGAAGAGAATGCGGAGGAGCTCTAGCAGAAGCAGTGATGCTCTTGGGAGCAGCCCGAACCTGAGACTCGTAAAAGAAAACGAAAGACTGAAGAAGAAGGTGAGGGCTCTCGAGTACTGCGCGAGGGAGATAGCACTGGTCAGGCGAGATCTGAAAAGGAATGAGGAGTCCACCAGTCGTCGGCATTTCCTGTTGTCGGACCGTACTATTACTGTGGGGGAACAGATGGAGAGGATTGTGAGTCTCACCAGGGATCTGTTCTGTGCCGAGGATGAGGAATCTCGAAAAGAAAAAATAGGGGAATTGTACGAGGTCGTTGGCGCACTTCAGGTAAAGGATGCGGTTTCGGAATTGGTTAGGGCCGAGTATAACATCGACAGGATCAGGGAACTTATGGAGGATAGGGATCAGTTACGGGCTGATCTGTTGACGGCCTTTAAGCGGGGTGAGACTGGCGAGACTCAGGAATGTGCGACACAGACGTACAGTTATGAGGAGGTTATGGATGAGGATCAGGTGGTAACGTTTGATGACTGGAATGATTATCGGAATGCGAAGTGGAATGACGAGATACTGGGAAAAATACAGATCATGGGAGGTAGCCCGGTGAATGCCACGGACGATATTGTCAAGGTCGTTCTTGTGAAGGAAGAGGATAAGGGCATGGATAGGGGTATCCAGAGACTCTATCGAGAAAGATTCCCGGAATTAATCAAGGACGGGGAGGAAGTTGAAATTTTTGAGCATTGCGTTAAAAGCAAAAACACTTGCACGAAAAGAAAAATTGTACGACTATACGTCAGGGACTCGGAAAAGATAGTCTGGGAGAAGCTGAGTGCGATGAGGATAGAGCTAGATATAATGGAGGATATTGCTCTTCATAAGGTGGATTTATGTCCATAAAGGATTTGCAAACCATGCTGGCGGTAGTGTTTCGGGGTGGTTTGGAAGGATATTTTGCATGTTCCCACAAAGGAGGTTGAGGAGAATAGTGTACCGCTGCGTACAACGGCAGCGATCATTGTGGGGAAAAATAAGGACACTATGGAAATTGTTAGGGAGATCAAGGAAGGAATGAAAGGTAAGCCGGTAGTTGAGGGAATAAAGGACTACGGACAACGAGGATGGTAGAGTCTTGATAGTGGCGAAGAAGGACGAGAGTAATTGTAGAGGAATTGTGGAGGCAGTGAATCGACTGGATAGTTCACTAAGGGTTGAGACAAGAGGATTAGGGAATCGGAGGAAATGTATTATATACAGGGGTTGGATCCCGTTATTACGAAGGAGGAGGTGGAGGAGGATTTGGCCGGCGAGTTGCGCTGTGGAAGGGAGAAAGTGAGATTGGGAATTTGAGGGTACAGGCGGATGGGACGCAGTCTTTGGTGTTTTGGGCGCCGAGGGAGGTGATGGACCAGTTTGGGGACATGGGCTTTTTGAGGATTGGGTTAGCGAGCTGTCGGTTTGTGAAGAGGATTCGGGTTCAGAGGTGTGGTAAATGTAGGGAGTTTGGGCATGGGGCAAGTGTGTGTGTCGGGGTTAGCAGGCTGAACGTCTGCTACAGGTGTGGAGTGGATGGGCATATGGCGAGAGAGTGCGATAAGCCAGAGGTGTGCCTCCAGTGTGGGGTGGAAGGACATCTTATGGGGTCGGGCAGATGCCCAGATTTTCGACGTGCCCTTGCGGCCGCCAGGAGGGAGGCAAAAAGTGAGCGGAGGACAGGAGGAATTTTGAGAGGACCGGTAGGACGAGATGTCGAGATTCAGGCTGTGGAAGAGCGTGCTGACGACACGAGATAGTCGGTAGTGGAGTGCTGGGGGTTGCCTTATGATAAGATCTAACAAGGTCGGCAAGGCAACCCCGCAAGCACGCCGGATGGCCCTGCCTTCAGGAGACCGAACATCTGGTCGAATGGAGGTGGGGTCACGGAGGGTTTTAGTGGGTAAACCTGGTTGACGGTGTGCCCTGCGCCCATTCAGGAATGATGTCCTGGATGGGGGTGGGGATGGTCGTCCTCCAGGAGTCCCACACTTCCCAGATGACTCACAATTCCCGGGAGGCAGTGCGTAACGCATTTTCCCTCCGTCAAAAAAAAAAAAAAAAAAAAGGTTAGGTTAGGTTAGGTTAGGTTAGGTTAGGTTAGGTTAGGTTAGGTTCCCCACAATGTGGTCTTTCGCCTTGTCGTGGCGTGGGGGCTTAAGTAGCCGCGATGATTCTTGAGGCTGTACCGACAGGTCTAACCTTGTCGGGGAGGCTCAAGAGGAGCGGTGAAAACTAAGATTGACCACCTGCGGCCCGAGGTACATTCCCGACCTCGGTTCGCAGTCCTTTACCCTTTCCTTTCCCAAAACTCAGGGGTCCTGCTGCGCAAGCGGCGGGATACGGGGATCGCCGAACCCGAGTTACCCTTATCGGACCTGGATTGTGCAACGGCCTTCGGGCTTGCGCGCGATCCTTGTATATACCGTGGAGTACGGTCATGTCTCTGCTCCACGGGGGGCTTGGCTTAATCGCCTGGCCTGCAGAGGAGATAACCTCTATAAAAACCCCGAATCCTAAGCTGTTGGTGGGCGGCGATGGGATGCATGGCAGTTGGGTAGTACTGTCGCGAGTCTAACCTTACCACGGGCACCTGGCGCACCCGTGGGACATTAAATGCCTTCCCCCTGGTATGGGCGCACTGCCGGGGGTGACTTCCTTTCGACCCAGCTCGTGGGAATTCTTATGGATCCTGAAAAAATGTAATTGTTTGTGACGTCTCGGTTGAATCAACCGAAAATCGATCCTCTTTGGTAGGCCAGGCCGAGGATCTAAAGGTGCTGGTGAGAATGGGGCGAGTACTGGAGCATCAGTGGATGGAAGCAAGGATCGGTCGGAGGAAACAGTCATGTACACCAGATTGGAAGGACGACTGACATGGATACCATTGTTCTATCCTCTGAGGACGAGGGTAGGAATCCCAAGAAAAGAAGGAGGAGGGGTTCGAGCCGAAGCAGTGATGCTCTGAGCCAATAGTCCGAACCTGATCTCTCGTAAAGAAAACGAAAGACTGAAGAAAAAGTGAGGGCTCTGGAGTACTGCGCGAAGGAGATAGTGCTGGTCAGGAGGGATCTGAAGAAGGAACGAGGAGTCGACCAATCGCAGGCATTTTCTGTTGTCG
Organism: Novius pumilus; assembly: GCA_020654155.1. Lineage (NCBI taxonomy): Eukaryota > Metazoa > Arthropoda > Insecta > Coleoptera > Coccinellidae > Novius > Novius pumilus. The sequence continues at coordinate 9,687 of JAIFOV010000187.1, forward strand.
AGCCGAACTATTAGCACTGGAGAACAGATGAAGAAAATTGTGAAATTGACGAAGGATCTGTTCATTGCCGAAGAGCGACAAACCTCGTTCGAATGATTGAGGAGTTGCACGAGGTCGTTAACTCACTGCAATTGAAGGATGCGGTTGAGGAATTGGTAAAGGGCAGAGTATAACATCGACAGGATTGCGGAACTGATGGAGGAACAGGGATCTTTTGCGGTCGGATCTGTTGACAGGCCTTTCAGGGATCTGGGACAGGTGAGACAGAGGAATGTGCGACACAGACGTACAGTTGTGAGAGGGTTATGATTTGGATCAGGTGAGAACGTTTGATGACTGGAAGGCTTATCGGAATGCGAGATGGAATGACGAAATACTGGAAAAGGTAAAGATCATGGGAGGTAGTCCGGTGAATGTCGACGGACGATATAGTGAAGGTCGTCGTAGTGAAGGAAGGAGGATAAGGGTATGGATAAAGGTATCCAGAGATTGTATCGAGAAAGGTTCCGGAGTTAATCAAGGACGGGGAGGAAGTGGAAATTTTTGAACATAATATTAAAAGTAAAAACACAATGACGAAAAGGAAGGTTGTACGACTATATGTGAGGGACTCTGAGCAGGAGATGTGGGAGAAACTGAGTGCTATTGAGGATAGAGTTAGATATTACGGAAGATATTGCGCTCCATAAGGTAGATTTATGTCCATAAAGGATTTGCAAACTATGGTGGCGGCAGTATTTCGGGGCTGGCTGGGAAGGATGTATTTGCATGTTCCCACAAAGGAGGTTGCAGGAGAATAGTGTACCGCTGCGTACAACGGCAGCGATCATTATGGGGATAAAAATAAGGACAGTATGGAAATTGTGAAGGAAATAAAAGAAGGGATGAAAGGTAAGGCGGTAGTGGAGGTATTAAAGGACTGAGGACAACGAGGGATGGAAGAGTGCTGATAGTGGCGAAGAAGGACGAAAGTAATTGTCGGGGTATTGTGGAGGCAGTTAATCGACTGGATAGTTCATTAAAGGTTGAGACGAGAGGGATTAGGGAATCGGAGGAAATGTTTTATATGCGGGGGTTGGATCCAGTTATTACGAAGGAGGAGGTTGAGGAGGAGTTGGCGAGCGAGTTGCGGTGTGGAAGGGAGAAGTGAGAGGGTAGGCAATTTGAGGATGCAGGCGGACGGTACACAGTCCCTGGTGTTCTGGGCGGCAGAGGACGTGATGAGCCAGTTCGGGGACATGGGTTTTCTCAAGATCGGTTTGGCTAGTTGCCGCTTTGTGAGGAGACTGCGCGTTCAGAGGTGCGGCAGATGTCGAGAGTTCGGGCATGGGGCAAAGTGTGTGTGGGGGTCGAGCAGGCAAAATGCCTGCTACAGGTGTGGAGTGGATGGGCATATGGCGAGAGATTGTTCCAAGCCGGAGGTGTGCCTCCAGTGTGGGGCGGAAGGACATCGGATGGGGTCTGGGAGGTGTCCGGAATTCAGGAGTGCCCTTGAGGCAGCCAGGAGGAGGCAAGGAGTGAGTTGAGGACAGGAGGAATTTTGAGAGGATCGGTGGGACGAGATGTCGGGATGCAGGCTGTGGAAGAAGGGTGGTGACGACACAGGATAGTCGGTGCTGGAGTGCTAGGGGTTGCCTTATGATAAGATCTAATCAAGGTCGGCAAGGCAACCCCCGCAATGCACGTCGGATGGCCCTGCCTTCAGGAGACCGAACATCTGGTCGAATGGAGGCGGGGTCACGGAGGGTTTTTAGTGGGTAAACCTGGTTGACGGGTGTGCCCTGCGCCCATTCAGGAATGATGTCCTGGATGGGGGTGGGGGATGGTCGTCCTCAGGAGTCCCACACTTCCCGGATGACTCACAATTCCCGGGGAGGCAGTGCGTAACGCATTTTCCCTCCGTCAAAAAAAAAAAAAAAAAAAAAAAAAAAAAAAGGTTAGGTTAGGTTAGGTTAGGTTAGGTTAGGTTAGGTTAGGTTAGGTTAGGTTAGGTTAGGTTAGGTTAGGTTAGGTTAGGTTAGGTTAGGTTAGGTTGAGGTGAGGTTGAGTTGAAGTGAGAGGAAGCAAAATTTTTGCTCCTCAATTTTTTCAAAATTTGATGTGATTTTTAGTTCCTAAAATGTGTTCGCAACTTCCAGCTGTTGTGTAAGAGTGTTTTGGTTGTTTCTTACCATTAATTGGAGTTGAATACATCGAATAGGACGAAAGAGGTACGTTTTTGAATATTCAATTTGAATTTAAATTATTTTTGACGTGAATTGTCAAATTGATTATTCTTGTCATTTAGTTGGTACTAAACGGAATAGCCACGAGTTGGTTATTTTTGTGTACCCTGTTATGGATTGTATATTAATGAGCGTGTATTTTATACTGTGGGTTTTTAAATAAGGTACTATACGGAATAGCCACGAGTTGGTTATTTTTGTGTACCCTGTTATGGAGTTGATATTGATGAGCGTGTATTTATACTGTGGGTTTTAAATAAGGTACTATACGGAATAGCCACGAGTTGGCTATTTTGTGTACCCTGTTAATGTTGATATTAAGGTTCGTGTGTGGGTACTATACGGAATGGCCATAAGTTGGTTATTTTTGTGTACCGTAGTGTGTAAAAAAAAAAAAAAAAAAAAAAAAAACTTTCTATAATCTTTCTTTCTTCTTTCTTCTTTTCATTATCTTTTAGTTATAGCCTTGCAGAGGGCTCTAAACAACTGCAAACAAATATTCTATGATATGGGTAAACATAGAAAAGAATGTACCGCCCAGGGGAGGGATACCCCAGGGCCGGTAGTCGGGGGTGGTGGAGCAGGCCCCCGGCGACCGTTAACGGATTCCTGCGGAGGAGCCCCGGTTCGCCCGGCCGGGGTCTCTAATATTGCTACGGGTGGCGATAGAGAGTCCGCTAGAGCGGGTCTGCATGAGGGTGACGGCGCCGTTTCAATCGTGGACTCGGACTCCGAGTCTAGTTTCGTTGTTTCGGCCGTGGTGGGGGGTGTTCCTAGAGAGCACAAATCGAGCTCTGTAGGCGATCGCCCCCACAGAAAGGGACGCATACCGGTGTCGGCCAGGGCGCCCTACAACAGGCAACCTTGCCTCGAGGCCATGGAGATTAAGGAGGGCATCGAGGCGGTGCTCAAGATAGCGGCGGAGTTCAAGTCGTTGATTACGAGGAACACGAGCACCGACCTGAAGGCCCTGCAGCTCCAGTTGTCGAGGGCTGTGGGTGCCTTTAGGAAGCACAGCGTCGTGAAATGGGTGGAGGAGCATCAGTTTCTTCCAGAGGAAAAACTGATGGTAGATACTGCGACGCAAACCTCGGTTTGCTCGGGGCAGCCTGAAATGGGATCATCGAGAGTGGTAGAGCTCACTAGATGTTCGGGGATAGAAGAGTGGAGATCTCTACTTCAGAAAGAGTGGGATGACAGCGTCTTCACGAATACCGAGCTGCGTGAGTCGATAGAGGACGCTGAAATAAAGGGTAAGCTCCGAAAGGTGTGGATGTGCGGCGAGGGGGTCGACGCCTGTCGGGATATTCCTGAAGACCTGAGGCGCTCGACGGGCGCGCTCGCCGTGCTGGAGCGGATGAGCAGAATACGGGCGGGTGACCGGAGTCAAAGGAGGGACGAGAAATTCGTTAGGGTTTCGTACGAGGACGACGCAGAACTGTACGACCTAATCCCGAAGATAAGGGAGGAGGTTCTCGACAGTCCCACTCCGGTTTTCTATGGTCCTGCGGGAGTGGACTCTCTTCAGCTTCGCAAGATGCTCGAGTATGAGTTCCATGGAACCGACTGCAGAGTTTTGGTTGTGGCATCGCCGGAGGTGGAACTCGGGCTTCTGCTAGGAGATCGTACGCCATCGTGGTAGATATGGGTCGAGAGTCCACCTACCAGGCCACGCTGAAGGAGGTTAGGAATGCGATTAAGGAGGGAGACGTCGCGCATGAAGTGCGCAAGATAAGAAGCACCAAGGATGGCAAAGTCCTCATTGATGTCAGGAGGAGCGACGCCTCTGCCGGCTGCGTCCAGAGGGCGCTGGGGGCCCATGCGGCCACGGCGTCCGGAAAGGTGCACCGCCTGGGGGAGACGCGTCCTGCTACCCTCCATATCAAGGACCTGGACGCGATCACTGACAGGGACGAGGTGGTGAACGCGCTCCGTGATGCGTTAGGTGGTCTTGATGTGACCAGCCTGCAGGTTGGCAGCTTGCGTCCCATGGCGCGGGGGCTGCAAGCGGTCACAGTTGTGCTTGGCCGGGCCATGGCGGACAGGCTGCTAAGCATGAAGGACTTGAGGATCGGAGTGGTGGTTGCAAGGGTGGAAGAACGGCTCGAGGTCCGCCGATGCCACAGGTGCTGGGGGTATGACCACGTGGCCAGAGGGTGTACCGGTGATGACAGAAGGGGTGCGTGCTTTAGGTGCGGCCAGGTAGGGCACTTTGCGGGTCAGTGCGTCGGGGAGAGGCGGTGTCCCCTATGTGACGAGGCGGGTCATGCTGCTGGCTCGGGTGGATGTCGCATCTTCCGGGAGCGGCTCGAGATTGCAAGGCGTGGAACGGGCAGTGGTAGAGCTAAGCCGAGGCCGGTCCGCGGAACCACAGACCGCGCAGAGAGTTCATTCTCGAAGAGCTGACGAATGCCGCTGCTTGGTGTGGCAGTGGAGTGATTCTAGACTCCACGACGGTGGTGTCACTAGTCAAGATCCTAGTCATTAGAGTTAAGTTTTATATATACTCTGTGTCCGTCTTTAACTTATTTTTATGTAGTCTGCGTTCTTTTTTATTTCTGTATGTCACATGGGCCACGTTTCGTGTCCCGCGGAGGGCTGATATTCTTGATGGCGTCGACTGACCCCCTGGGGCCCGAGGTCTCTGGGAGTCGCTCTCGCGGAGACTTGGTAGTACTCCAGGCCAACCTGGGGCGGGCAACGCATGCCCACGATTTTCTGGGTGAGGCTGCTTCAAGGTCGCACGCGGATCTGTTGGTAGTCTCCGAGCCCAACAGGAGGATCGCTTCCGGTAGGAACTGGATTATGGACGCCAGGGGAGACGTAGCGATCCACTTTGCGACTCCCCGTGTTAGCATGGGACGCGTTGTAAGGGCGATGGATCCTATTAGTCGAGATTTGCGACGACCTGTGGGTTGGCGCTATGTATGTCTCGCCGAACGTTGCCTTCGATGCCTTCCAGTCGGTGGTAGATCAGTTTTTTGGAGCTGTGGGCGCCGGGTGGAGGGTACTGCTTTTGGGGGATTTCAATTCGAAGTCGAGCCTGTGGGGCTCGCCAACTGCAGACGATAGGGGGGCGTATGTCGAGCAGTGGCTGGCGCAGCTCGACCTGGCGGTGCTGAACGACGGGTCGCCCACCTTCCGGAGGACGACCCTCTCGCATATTGATGTGTCCGTGGCCTCCCGGAGTGTGGCGGAGCGGCTGTCTGCATGGAGATCCTCTTTCGAGAATCCTTTCACGCACCACTCCCACATTTACCTCCATGTGGGGACGAATGGTGCGCGTGCCCGTGGGAGATCTGGCAGGAGGGTGCTGTCGCTCCCGGAGTTTAGGCGCAGATTGCGCAGCATGCGGACGGAGCCCTCCCGATTTTATGAAGACGTTTTGGCGGTAGCGGCAGACTGTGTCAGGACCGTCCACGGAGCAGTGGGTCCTGTGAGGCCGGAATGGTGGACAGAACAGATGGCCACGGACAAGAGACGGTACGACTGCCTGAGGAGGAGGGAGTTCCGCGGGATTGCGACTGAGGAGGAGGTTGCGGAAAGAAGAGCCCTGAAGAAGCGAATGAAGTCGAACGTTCGGGCGACGAAGCGGGAAGCATGGAAGCGGCTGATTGGTGATCTAGAGAACGATATATGGGGGGCAGGCTATAGGCTTGTTGCGTCTTCCGTGCGAGGTGCCGGGCTGCCTCCCCTGTCAATCAGGAGGAGAATGAAGATTGTCGCTGATTTGTTCCCGACATCACGAAGGAGAGTTCCGGATGGTCCGGGTGTGCCCGTTGGGGTGGCACCCCAATATTTTTCAGAAAGTGATCTGGGGGCTGTCCTGGCCCTTGTTAAAAACAACAAGGCGCCTGGCCCGGATAAAATACCGGCTGAGGCGATTAGGGTGATGTTCGAGGAGCATCCAGAGGCCCTCCTGGGAATGTATAATGACCTCTTGGAGCGCGGGGTCTTTCCCGATCCCTGGAAGTTGGCGAGGTGGCTCTGATCCTGAAGCCGCGGAAGGATCCTGGGCTGTCGTCGTCATACCGCCCCATCTGTTTGCTGGACACGATGGGGAAGGTGTTCGAACGACTATTGCTGCTCAGGGTTCATGATGCGATAGAGGGATGTGAAGCGGTTTGTGAGCGGCAGCACGGCTTCAGGCCGGGACATTCTACTCTTTCTGCCATGAGGGCCGTGTTGGCTGATGTCGGCCAGACGGAGGAAAGGTGGTGTGCGCTCCTGGCGATAGACGTCAGGAATGCGTTCAACACTGCTGACTGGCCCACTATCATGGAGAGGGTTGAGACGCTGGACCTGTGCCCGTACGTTGTCGAAACGATAAGATCGTATTTTAGGGGTAGAAGGATCGAGGTGTCCGGGGGTCGTGTTCTGGAGTGTACGGTTGGGGTGCCGCAGGGCTCGGTCCTCGGACCGACCCTGTGGAACCTTCTGTACAATGGCGTTTTGGAGATCGAATACCCGGACGGCGTGACCCCTGTTGCCTACGCCGACGATCTGCTTCTGGTCGTGCCGGCCAGGAGTAGGGAGGCGTTAGAGGAGCGGTTGGCGCAGTGCATGGAGCGTGTGATCCAGTGGATGGGGCGGAGTCACCTCGAGGTCTCGCTGCCAAAGACGGAGGTGTGCGTGGTAAAGGGCCGAGGTCGGGGAGACATGCCGTTCTGCGCGTTGGAGACCTTACGGTGGAGGCATCCGATAGGATCCGATACCTGGGAGTCTTCTTCGACAAGAGACTAACGTTTGGGCCTCATGTCCAGGACGCGGTTGCCAGAGCGGAGACGAGGGCTGTGGCGCTTAGTAGGCTGATGCCGAACCTGGGAGGCCCGGGCTACTCGAGGAGGAGGATCCTGAGCGCGGTCTTCCACAGTGCCGTCCTATACGCGGCTCCTGTGTGGAGGAGCGCAACCAAGGTTGCCAGGCACAGGGAGAGGCTGATGGGGGCGCAGAGACGGTGTCTCCTGAGAGTGATCTCCGGGTATCGGACGGTCTCGCAGGCAGCTGCGCAAGTGATCTCGGCTACCCCCCCCATCGATTTGTTGGTGGCGGAACGGTCCTTTTTGTTTACTGTTGGCAATGGGCACCTGCCGGGTACGAGGAGGATGGCGCGGTCCCGGCTCATGAACAAATGGCAGGAGCGATGGAATGAGGCTGGATCCTGGACGCGGAGACTGGTGGGGGATCTGCGGGGGTGGTGTGGTAGTCCCCTCAGGACTACCAACTACTACTTCACGCAGTTCCTTTCCGGGCATGGCTCGTATGGGACGTTTACGTTCAGGATAGGCAAAACTGACAGCGACATCTGTCGGGTATGCCGTGTGTCGGACAGCCCGGAGCACATGTTCTACCATTGCTCCAGATGGATTGCTCAGAGAGCGGTACTGGAGGAGGATTTGGCAGCGGAGGGTTTGTCTTCCCTGCCGCCGGTGGAGGAAATTGTACCGTACATGTTGGCGGGAAGGGAACAGTGGCGTCGGTTATATGTCTACGTCACAAGCGTTATGGAAACAAAGGAGCGGGAGGACCGGTTAGAACAAGGGTGATCGGTAACTGGGCAATATGAGGGCATAGCAAGGGGGGGTGGGGCGATGTTAAGGGCAGGTATGCTCGGCCGCCCCATCTAACCCCCGTGGGGTAAAGTTTTCGTGATGTTCCGTCCCTTCCGAGCCTGAACATCGTGGCGACAAGGGGGCGGGACACGGAGGGTTTTTAGTGGGTAAACCTGGTTGACGGGTGTGCCTTGCGCCCACTCAGGAGCAATATCCTGGATGGGGGTGGGGGATGGTCGTCTTCCAGGGAGTCCCACACTTCCCCGGATGACTCACAATTCCCGGGGAGTGAGTGCGTAACGCATTTTCCCTCTGTCAAAAAAAAAAAAAAAAAAAAAAAAAGGTTAGGTTAGGTTAGGTTAGGTTAGGTTAGGTTAGGTTAGGTTAGGTTAGGTTAGGTTAGGTTAGGTTAGGTTAGGTTAGGTTAGGTTCCCCCACAATGTGGTCTTTCGCCTTGTCGTGGCGTGGGGGCTTAAGTAGCTGCGATGATTCTTGAGGCTGTACCGACGGGTCTAACCTTGTCGGGGAGGCTCAAGAGGAGCGGTGAAAACTAAGATTGACCACCTGCGGTCCCGAGGTACATTCCCGACCTCGGTTCGCAGTCCTTTACCTTTCCTTTCCCAAAACTCAGGGTCCTGCTGCGCAAGCGGCGGGATACGGGGATCGCCGAACCCGAGTTACCCTTATCGGACCTGGATTGCGCAACGGCCTTCGGGCTGGAGTGTGATCCTTGTATATACCGTGGAGTACGGTCATGTCTCTGCTCCACGGGGCTTGGCTTAATCGCCTGGCCTGCAGAGGAGATAACCTCTATAAAACCCCGAATCCTAAGCTGTTGGTGGGCGGCGATGGGATGCATGGCAGTTGGGTAGTACTGTCGCTAGTCTAACCTCACCGCGGGCACCTGGCGCACCCGTGGGACATTAAATGCCTTCCCCTGGTATGGGCGCACTGCCGGGGTGACGTTTTCTTCGACCCGACTCGTGGGAGGATATCGTGAACAAAGGTCAGACATACGGAGTGGAAGTAGTACCTACAGGCTCCGGATGGAGGAAGGAACTATAGATAGATCGGTGACCCATATAAAGGCTGTATATGAGAATAGGGAGGATCTGATGGGTACGTTACGGAAGGTACGGAAGGACCTGGAAGGGGTTGGAAGCGGTGTTCACGGTACCATGTGGAGAGGATCTAGGAACATATAGAAACATGGTCGAAAGCATGCATCAGGGGTCAGCGGTTGGGTGTCGGATAAAGACTCCCCGAAGGAAGGAAAAAGAGATCTTTTGCGTTTGTGGTCGACATGGGAAGGAGAAGGGATATATGGAGGCACTTCATAGTGTGAGGACGGCGCTTCAGGAAAGCCAAGTGACGAGTGAAGTTCAGAGGATAAGAAGTACAAGGGATGGCAAGATATTAGTGAGCGCATATAGGGATGAGAATTTTGCAAGAAAGGTGGGGAGAGCACTTGCTTCTCATGGAGCGATTCCGGCGGATAGGATAAGGAGGGTTGGCGGTGGTAAACCAATGTCCCTATACATAAGGGAATTGGATGCGCTAACAACACGAGAAGAGGTGATAGAGGCGCTGGGAAGGAGCTAGGAGAAGCAGTAAAGGAGGAAGTGAGGGTGGGGGAAGTACGACCTATGGCGAGGAACATGAGGGCGGTGACTATTACACTGGGCCAGGAGTATGGTGAAAAACTTCTCAGGAGAGGGATTATAAGGGTAGGGGTGGTTGGCGGAATAGTTTCCAGGAAGATCGAGCTGAAAAGATGCATCAAATGTTGGGGTTATGACCATCTTGTGGGGGATTGTAAAGGGACAGACAGGCGGGAACAATGTTTTAGGTGTGGGGAAAACGGGCATACGCAGAAGGACTGCAAGGAGGAAAGAAAGTGCCCTCTGTGTAAGATGAATGGACACTCTGCGGGATCTGGCGCATGTCAGATCTTTAGAGCAAGATTGGCTCAGGCGAGGGAGGATACGTCTAGAGGGGGACGCTTGGACAGGGGTGTTCCGTTTAGGGAGAGGACGGGAACAAGTTCGACGACCACCTCTTATGGGGGAGACGTGCGGGAAGGGATAAGGGGGAGTAACACAGCCCAGTCATCTTCAACGTAACATTGTGGAGATGGAGTGGGCTAGTGAGACTCTACCCTAGGGGTTATGAATCTGTGTCTGTGTTGGGAAGTATACTTACCTGTTGTTTGTTCCTAATTTATTTCCGTGTAGTATGCGTTTTTTTATGCCTGAGTGTTAGTGGTGTTTTTACATCTGATAATGGAGGATCTCTGGGGCATCCTGGTAGCGAGTGTCTGGAACCTGAAAGAGAAGCTAGAATTAATAAGTGCAATGGCGAATAGGAGGAATGACGGGTTGGGAATAGTAGAGGAGAGGAATGTTGGTGGGCGTATCAAGGTTCTGCAGGCTAATTTGGGCAGGGCATGGAACGCGCATGACTTTTGGAGGAGGCGGCTAGACGTGGGGTGTGGACGTGGTTGTTGTGTCGGAGCCCAATAAAAGCATTGTAAGGGGGCAGGGATGGATTGCGGATCGGAGGAGGGATGTGGCGGTGAGGGTTCTAACAAGGAGGGTGACTGTGGGGGAAGTTGTGGTGGGGGAGGGATATGTTCTTGTGGGTCTGTTAGATGACTTCACGCTTGCAGCGAAGTATGAGTCCCCCAATGTATCCGTCAGTTCTTTCGAAGGATCAGTGGATGCTCTCTTCAATGCCGTAGTGGAGCCAGGCAGCACTATTGTGCTAGGTGACTTCAACGCTAAGTCCACAGTTTGGGGTTCGCCAGTCACAGATGAGAGGGGTGCGTATATGGAGGACTGTATGGCCCAAAAGCAGCTAGTTAGCATATCTGATGGATCCCCTACGTTCAGAAGGGATAGCTCGGCGACACACATAGATGTGACCTTGGTGCCTGAGGACATGTGTGGGAGAGTAGGGGTGGGAAGTGTTGTTTGAGAACCCGTTTACGCACCATGGTCACGTCTATTTTGCTGTTGACGTTCACAGTGCGGGGAGGAGGGATGAGCGCAGACTGAAGGTGTTTTCCGCGGTGAAGTTCCGGGAGATTCTGGAGAGGAGGAGGGAGATGGTCACGCCGGAAAGCGTTCGGGAAGAGGTGGTGAGGGCGGTCGGTATGGCGACCTCATATACCAATGATGATGGTGGGCCTAGACCCCCCTATTGGTGGACAGAAGAAATTTCTGTTTGTAGGAGGGAATACAATAGATTGAGAAGGAGGATATTTAGGGGCGGCGCCACTGATGAGGAGAGATTGAGAGCAAAGAGGGTGAAGGCGGAAATTCGAAGGAAGGTGAGGATAGCAAAGCGCGAAAGATGGAATGCGGTGCTGGAGGGGCTGAACGAGGATGTGTGGGGCAGGGTACCGTATAGTGATGGGGTCGTTAAGGGCTTCCCACCTCCGTCTGTCGTGTAGACGGAGGAATAGGATTTTGCGGGCACTGTTTCCAACGGAGACAGTTTCAGGTTTGTGCCGCCGGAGGTTCATTGCACATCTGAGCCTCCGCTTTTCAGCATGGAGGAGCTTGAGGAGGCTGTGGGAAGGTTGAGGCGTAGGAAGGCGGCTGGACCGGATGGGGTACCGGGAGAAGCGATCAAGGAGGCCCTAACCCTGGTCCCGGATGCCCTCTTGGGCATGTTCAATAGGTGTTTGGAGGAGAGGATCTTTCCTGATGAGTGGAAGGAGGCTAGAGCGGTTCTTCTGCCAAGCCCGGGAAGGATGGGGTTGAGGCGTCAGCATATAGGCCGATATGCTTGCTTGACGTGCTCGGGAAGGTCTTGGAGTACCTTGTTCTGGGCAGGTTGGAGGAGGCGATAGAGAGAGAGGTGGTATATCCGAGGACAGTTTGGTTTTAGGTGGGGAAGTCGACGGTGCACGCCATCAAAGCGGTCATGGCGGAGGTGGAGGGGCAAGGGTAGGTATAAATACAGTGCTCTGATGGCCGTAGACGTCCAGAACGCATTCAACACGGCTAACTGGAACGCAATAATGGCAAAGGTCGTTGGGATGGGAATGTGTCCGTATATGGTGGGTTTGCTGTCGTCGTACTTTAGAGGACGCAGGATACAGATGGGAGGGGCAGGTATCTTAGATGCACTATGGGGTTCCACAGGGTTCGGTTCTCGGACCAACCCTGTGGAATCTCATGTTTGATGGCGTGCTCAGTTGGATCTGGGAGGAAATGTGAGATCGTTTGCGTATGCAGACGATCTTATGTTTGTGATACATGGGAGGACTGCAGGAGCGTTGGAGGAGACATGGGGTGGTCTTTGAGAGGGTAAGGGCGTGGATGGGGAGCAATCACCTGAGGATAGCGGAGGGAAGACCGAGGTTTGTGTGATGGCGGGGAGGAGGGCGATTGGAGACTGGCGAGTGGTGCTGGGGCAGGAGAGTTGAGGTCAAAGAAGTGTACGCTATTTGGGGGTGGTACTGGACTGCAATAGGAGTTTTGGGGAGCACGTTAAGTACACTGTAGGAAGGGTGATGGAGAGGATTAATGGATTGGCAAGGCTGATGCCCAATGTAGGTGGGCCGGAGAGCGGGAAAAGGAGGGTTTTGAGCGGGTGGCGCACAGCATAATGCTGTACGCTGCTCCTGCTTGGAGGAGCGGTTAAGATTGGAAAGTATAGGAGATGTTGATCAGTGGGCAAAGAAGAATACTCCTCCGAGCCATCAGCGCATATCGTACTGTGTCGGCTGTGGCGGCGCAGGTTGTGTCCGCCACGCCGCCAGTCGACTTGCTGGTGGCGGAGAGGGGTTCTTATATACGGTGGGAATGGTCACCTGCCCGGGGTTAGGAGGATGGCGGGTAAGAGGACGATGGTGAAGTGGCAGGGGGAATGGGATAGATTGAGGGGAAAGTGGACGAGGATCCTGGTGGGGAGCTTGGTGGAGTGGTGTGGTTGTCCTTTTAGGAGGACGTCATACCACTTCACACAGTTCCTTACCGGTCACGGATCCTTTGGTACGTATACCATGAGGATTGGTAAGACCGTAACGGACGAGTGTGGGGTGTGCGGGGGAAGCGACAGTCCCGAGCACGTCGTGTGGGAGTGTCGGAGGTGGAGCGAGGAGAGGAATAGGGCATTGACGAGACTCGGGAAAGCGGTATTACCGCCTCCGACAGAAATCATCGCCTTCATGATTGGGGGTAGGAGGGAGTGGCAGGTGATGTATGAGTTCATATGTGGGGTGATGGAGCGTAAGGAGAGGGAGGACAGAGAGAACGAGCGAGGAGGGAGACGACAGGGAGGGACCGGGGATGGCGAGTACAGTGGCGGAGAGGGGTAGCGTATCCATGAAAGGAGTGGGGGCGGTTCGAAGATAAGATCTTCTAAGGTCGGCCGAACTAGCCCCTGTAGGGTATGCAGGGGTCTCTGCTTCCAGAAAACCAAAAATCTGTGGATGGGAGTAGAGCCACGGAGAGTTTTAGTGGGTAAACCTGGTTGACGGGGGCGCCCTGCGCCCATTCAGGAGTGACATCCTGGATGGGGGTGGGGGGTTGTCGTCTCCCAGGGAGTCCCACACTCCCCCGGATGACACTAAATTCCCGGGGGGTTAGTGCGTAACGCATTTCTCTCCGAAAAAAAAAAAAAAAAAAAAAAAGGTTAGGTTAGGTTAGGTTAGGTTAGGTTATCCTGGATGGGGGTGGGGGGTTGTCGTCTCCCAGGGAGTCCCACACTCCCCCGGATGACACTAAATAGGTATTACCATGTCGGAGTGGTTCAAGGGGAGCAGCGAAAACTAAGATTGACCACCTGTGGCAGGGCCAGTCCCAGCCTTGCCGCAGTCCCCAAACCTTATCCTTGTCGTTCCTATCTGTGTTGTACTTACCTGTGTCCGCATACTGGACTGTTAAGGAAAAAAAAAAAAAAAAAAAAAAAAAAAAAAATTAAAAAAAAAAAAAAAAAAAATTTTAATAATAATAAAAAAAAAAAAGTTAAAAAAAAAAAAAAAAAAAGTTAAAAAAAAAAAAAAAGGAAAAAAGAATATATAGGGGGGTTCTGGGAATCTGGGTAGGGAGTTATTTGTTACGTTCTTTTATAGGGTGGTTCCCCTCAATTTATTTCATTTTGTTTTGATGGCTTTGATGGGTGGCCTATACCCATTTATTCTGAATATGATGGCTGAATCTTTTAAGAATAAACTTACTGACCAAGGGAGGGATACCCTAGGTCCGGTAGGCGGTGCTCCTGATGCCGGGCATCGTCGACCGTCAGCAAGCGACGGCATCCAAAGTAGTGTGCGAGAGAGATATTTGGATGATCTTGATCCTGATGCGGATGTCCAGATTGTTGGAGTTGTTGGTGGTCAAATGCTTATGAATAGGGGAAATTTTGGTTTTGTTAGATCTGCTTCCATGGGGGAGTTGACAGGTAAACGTAAGAGAGAAAGTCTTCAACAACAAATGATTAAGAAGAGGAAAGAGTGTCCCGAAGCTGTTGAGCTAGTGGAGGCCATTGAGGTCTATGCTAAGTGCGTTGCGGAGTTGGAAAAATGTATAGAGAAGAATACGCATAAATCAATAAAAGCAATTGCTATCAGGATGGGTAAATATCTCTCCACGCTTAATGATTATAATATTCGTCAATGGCTCCAGGATAATAAATACATACCGGTGGAAAAACTGATGATCGATAATGATGTACAGACAGATTCTGTCGTAGACGCAGACATCGAAGGGTGTCACCAGATGAGTTACGCAGCCTATGCCAGAATCTGCGAATTGAAAACGATAAAATACGATCTGAGAAAACGATTATTGAAAGCCAACTCAAGGCTGAAATTCAGGTCTTGAACGAAAAATTAAAAGCATCGTCGTGTTCGGTTTCAACCCAAACGGTACCTTGGAATAACTCCAGGCCCATGGTTTCTACGAACGAAAATATTGGAAATTTTATGGAATGGCAAGAAATAGCTGATTTGCCGTGGGACCCGCTTATTTTGTCTGGCGTTGAGGTCGTAGCGGGTAATCCACTTAATTCTGAGGATGGTATAGTTAAGGCTGTTTTGGTCCTCTCTGAGGACTCGAAGATGGAAAAAGGTATACAACGTTTATATCGTGAGAGATACCGGAATTATGCAATGCTCAGGACAGTATTGAAGTATTTGAACAGACAACTCGTTCTAGAAACACGACGACGAATCGTAAAATAATTCGGATTTTAGTGAATGATGTCAACGAGGATTTATGGTCGAAACTTACGATGGTTAAAAACGAGCTGTCCGAAGCTGAAGGAATTGCGTTCCATAAGATAAATGGACGAACCACGTTGGAATTTCGGAAAATGTTAGCGACCATCTTCAGAGGATGGAGGTCTACGATCTTTCTGCATACCCCTATCAACGATACTGATTCGGATATGGTTCGGCAGAGGCGAATGCCTGCGATAATTATCGATCCTTCTGGTAAGGATTTCAAAAACACCGTGACAACCATCAGGGAGAATCTAAAGAACTTGCCGGAAGCTAGTTCCATAAAAGGGGTTAGACGTACTAGGGACGGAAAAGTTCTACTCACTATGCAGAGAAACGAGGGTGACATTAGGAAAGTGGCAGGAGTACTGCAGCAGCTGGACACCTCTAACGGGGTTGTGTGTCGTGGCACCGTGCTCCACGACATATTCTTCGTTCGGGGTATGGACATCTTGACGACAAATGACGAGCTAAGACTAGCCTTGGTGGAGCAGATTGGCTGTAAGGATAGCGAGATCACACTTGGAGAGTTTCGTCCCAGCCTGGACTCCACCCAGTCTGTGACTATTCAGATACCAAGAGAATATTCGGAAAAGGTCGAAAGGTTGCGTGGTATTCGAGTTGGACTCACAAGTTGTTTTATTGATAAGAGGATCCACATTCCGAGATGTCCGATATGTTTGGAATTCGGTCATGCGGATGATAGATGTACTGGTCCAGATAGGAGAAACTCTGCTTTCGCTGTGGTTCGGACGATCACCTCTCCAGGGATTGTAAGGAAGAGGAGAAATGCCTGACATGTGGCGTCACTGGTCATATTATGAGCTCCGGGAGATGCCCCAAATTCAAAGAGTTACTTAGAACAGCACGTCGTGTCCGTAAGTTCACGCAGTCGTCGTGGGATCAAATCCCTGAGAGTGGAGATGCGGAGCGGGAGGTCGAGGTAGCCTTGGTCGACCCGTCGGTACCATCATGAGGTTGATGGGGGCAGCAGACTCCTTGCTTGCAATTATCGTTTTTAAGTTTCGTATCGTGTTTGGATATATACACTTTTTGTTGTTTGTCTTTTACTATTTATTTATTCGTGGTCGCTGTCCTTTATTATTTACTGCATAATGCCACTATCTAATAGAATTTCTAGTGCTGAGGCTGCAGGAACGTCGGAGCGGGACACTCGGGGCCGAGTATACGGTTTTGTTCAGGCGAACTTGGGTAGAACACGGCTGGCTCACGATCTGTTGGATGAGGCCACTCGGAGATTGGAGTCTGATGTTGTTATTGTGTCTGAGCCCAACCGACGGATCACTTCCTCTGGGGACTGGTACTCAGATTGTCGGCATGATGTTTCCGTTAGGGTATCCCAACGCATGAGTGTCGGTAGTGTCAAGTCTGGGAATGGCTTCCTCATGATCCAGTTGTTTGATGATCTCTGGGTGGTGGCCGTCTATATGTCGCCGAACATTTCGTTTGACGTTTTCTGCAATGGTATCGATGAGGTTTTTCAGAGCATCCAGACCGTTACTGCGATGGGTCGCGTCGTGCTGGCTGGTGATTTCAACTCTAAGTCGTCGGCTTGGGGCTCGGGGGTCACGGACCAGCGAGGGGCCTACCTCCAGGATTGGGTGGCTCAGTGCGGTTTGGTATGTTTAAATAATGGGGTGCCGACTTTCCGTCGGGGCCGTTCGGCCTCTCATATCGATCTTACGTTCGTCTCCTCCAATCTTGTTGGTTTGATCCCGGATTGGAGGGCCGCATTTGAGAATCCTTTCACCTTGCATGCTCACATATACTTTGGTCTGGCTATACGAGGAGGACCGCCATCGGCCACTCGAGGTCGGCGGATTATTTCGGGAATCGTGCTTAGATCGATTTTGGAAGGACTAACGGACGAGATAAATAGTGATAATCTTTTGACTCGTATTAAGAGCGCGATTAGTTTATCGACTGTTAGTGTGGCGGAATCGGTGCACTCGAGAGCGCCTTATTGGTGGTCTTCGGAGCTTGCTCAGATGAAGAAAGAGTACAATAGAATCCGGCGAAAAATCTTCAGGGGTCGCGCTGACCCTGAGGATGAGTCTCGAGCCCATGCTATAAAATCCAATATGAAGAGAACTATACGGAAAGAGAAACGTTGTGCTTGGCTTAGACTTTTGGAGGAGTTGGATGCGGACGTCTGGGGCGCTGGATACAAAATTGTCATGAGAGGGGCAAACCGTTATGGTGGGTCCCGCCTTTCAGTACGTAGGACGGAGGCAATTATTAGGGACCTGTTTCCAGTGGGTCGTGGACTTACAGTTAGTCGACTGATACCGGCAGCCCCTGTTGAGGTGCCTCCCCTCCGTATGCGTGAACTGGAGTTGGCTGTCGGAAAGGTAAAGTCCGGTAGAGCACCTGGACATGACCACATGACTGGGGAAGCTCTCAAAGTAGTTTTTGACGTTGTTCCCGATGCCTTGCTGGGGTTGTACAATTCTTTTTTGTCCATTTGCGAGTTTCCTTCCCAATGGAAGGAGTCAGTCGTGGTCCTTATTCTGAAGCCGGGAAAGGATGGAAACACATCGTCATCCTTCCGTCCGATTTGCCTTCTTGATGTAATGGGCAAGATATACGAGAGGCTTCTGTTGTCTAGGCTGCAGAAGATCCTAGATTTTCGAGGAGCCATATCCGACAGGCAGTACGGGTTCAGGAGGGTCGGTCGACGGTGCACGCGGCTCGGGCGGTGATTGATGCAGTTCGGGCTGCGAATGGTGACTGGTGCGCTCTTTTCAGCGTGGATATTCAGAACGCCTTCAATACGGCCGATTGGGAGGATATCCTGTTGCGCCTGCACCAGATTGGTGTTGATGAATACTTGTTGCGGACCATTGCCTCCTACTTCCGTGACCGTACCATCTTGTTGTCGAGAGGACGTAAGTTGAAATGCTCGGTGGAGTCCCACAGGCTCTGTTCTAGGCCCCACTCTGTGGAATGTCCTTTACGATGGGGTGCTTCGAGCAGAGTACCCCTGCGGCGTGATTCCAATTGCTTACGCGGACGACTTGGTGTTTGTTGTTGAGGCCGACTCTTTGTCTGCTTTGGTTGCGCGTGTTGAGGCTACGTTTGTCGCGGTTGCGGAGTGGGTTGGCGGTGCCCACCTCCGGTTGGCTGAGGAAAAGTCCGAGGTATGTATCATTAGAGGACGCCGTTCATATGAGGCTCCACAATTTCGTTTGGGGGGGGTTATTCTACAGCCCGTCCGTAGTTTAAAATTTCTTGGGGTCCACTTCGCTAAAGGAATGAATTTCTCATTGCACGTTCTGAGAGCTGTAGAGAAGACCAATTCGAAGGCGGAGTCGCTGAGTAGGCTTTTGCCTAACATCGGAGGTCCTCAATTCGCAAGAAGACGAATGCTCAGCGGGGTGGCACATAGTGTCCTTCTTTATGCGGCGCCAGCTTGGAAGGAAGCCATTAAGGTGAAGCGAAACCTTGACCGACTGATCTCATGTCAGAGGAGGGTGTTACTCCGAGTTATTAGCGGGTACCGCACGGTTTCGGCTGTTGCGGCACAGGTGATCGCGGGGGTTCCCCCTGTTGGGTTGCTTGTGTCAGAAAGATCGTTCCTCCATACAGTCGGTGGCGGGCACTTACCAGGTGTGCGAAGGATGGCGCGTGAGCGGCTTTTGAGGGCTTGGATTGGTGAGTGGGAAAGACAAAGCGGGTGGACACGGACTCTTGTGGTCGATCTTCGCGGCTGGTATGCGTGCTCCTTTCGGGTGACCTGTTATTTTTTCACCCAGTTTTTAACTGGTCATGGCTCTTTTGGCAGTTATACGCATAGAATCGGGAAAACTAGAGACGATAAATGTAGGAGGTGCGGTGTGGTTGATGACCCTATGCATATGTTGTACACATGTGTAAGATGGTCTGCTAGGAGAGACATGCTTTTGCGTGGTCTGAATTCTGGGGTCATTCCTCCTGTAGATCAATTGATCGGCTATATGGTTGCTGCCCCTAGTCAGTGGCGGTCCATATATGGTTTCGTTTGTGAGGTGATGTCGGTTAAGGAAAGGGAGGACAGAGAGTGGGAGAGAAGGGACCCGGAACAGTCTAGGGTGGGAGGCGGTGTTCAAGAGTAGGAGAGTGGAGGTTGGGACGTCTGGGGGGAGATTGATGTTATGGACAATTCATTGTCTGGCCGATCTTTCCCCCACAATAGACGTAACTGTCTGATGCTAGCTGTTGTAAAGTTCGCACCTCAGCTGGTATCGGACACGGAGAGTTTTAGTGGGTAGACCTGGTTGACGGGGGCGCCCTGCGCCCATTCAGGAGTAACATCCTGGATGGGGGTGGGGGGTTGTCGTCTTCCAGGGAGTCCCACACTCCCCCGGATGACACTAAATTCCCGGGGGGTTAGTGCGTAAAGCATTTCTCTTCGTAAAAAAAAAAAAAAAAGGTTAGGTTAGGTTAGGTTAGGTTAGGTTAGGTTAGGTTAGGTTAGGTTAGGTTAGGTTAGGTTAGGTTAGGTTAGGTTAGGTTGCTGCCCATGATTTTTTGGAGGATTCTATCAGGAGGGGTGAAGTAGATGTGGTGGTAGTGTGTGAGCCGAACAGGAAGATTGTTGGGGGAAGGAATTGGGTGGTCGATGAGCGTGGGGATGTGGCGGTGCGTATTGTGGGGGGAGCGATTAGTATTGGGGATGTGTATAGGGGTGAGGGATTTGTGATAGTTGAGTTGAATGATGATATTTGGGTTGCGGGTGTGTATGTGTCTCCGAATGTTGGTTTTGAAGTGTTTGCAGGGGTAATGATGGAGTTGTTCGGAAGTATTAGTGGGAAGGAAAGAGTGATTGTGTTGGGGGATATGAATGCGAAATCGAGTGTGTGGGGATCGGGGGAAACGGATGCGAGAGGGAACTGTGTGGAGGAGTGGATGGCGCAGATGGGGATGGTCAGCCTGTCTGACGGGTCTCCCACGTTCAGAAGAGGGGTGTCGAAATCACATATAGACGTGGCGTTGGCTCCGGATGGGATGTTGGGAAGGCTGGGGGGCTGGAGGTCGGTTTTTGAGAACCCCTTCACCCTCCACTCCCACGTCTATCTGGAAGTCGGCGCCAGGACACCGGGTAGGAGGCGGGAATGGACACGGAGAGTATTTTCCGTGTCCAGATTTGTGGAGAGACTCGAAGGGCAGCGCGCGACCATCAATGGTGTGAATTTAAGAATGAAAGTGAAGGAGGAAGTGAGGAGAGCGATGTGTGTTGTGGAAGAGGACGCAGGGCCTCGGTCTGCCTATTGGTGGACCGAGGAACTGTCCTCTACCAAAAGAATGTATGATAGGGTGCGGAGGAGAATTTTTAGGGGAAGGGATAGCAGTGAGGATCGAGAGTATGCGAGACAATTGAAACGGAGTATGAGGAGGATGGTACGGAAGGAAAAGAGTGAGAGGTGGAAAAGGATGTTGGAGGAATTGGAAGTGGATATATGGGGTTCTGGATATAAATTGGTCAGGGGATGTATGAGGGGAATGGGCTCGCCGCGCCTCTCAGTCCGGAAACGGGCGAGGGTTGTCCGCGAGCTTTTTCCCGTCGAAAGGGTGTCGCCTCTGCTGGTGTCACCTATCGTGGAGCCGCGGGAGCTGCCCTACTTTGAGTTGGAGGAGCTGGAGAAAGCGGTGGGAAGACTCAAGGTGGGGAAAGCGTGCGGTCCCGATGGGGTGCCGGCGGAGGCGGTAAAGGCTGTGTGGGGTGCATTGCCAGGCGAAATGCTGGCAATGTATAATGAAATGTATGGAAGAGGGGTGTTTCCGGATGAATGGAAGGTAGCGAATGTGGTCCTTTTGAGGAAGGCTGGGAAGGAAACGGACGAGCCTTCCTCTTTCAGGCCGGTGTGTTTGTTGGATATGTTTGGGAAGGTGTATGAGTACTTGTTGTTGGGGAGACTAGAGAGAGTGATAGAGGATAGGGCTGCCATCTCTGATAACCAGTATGGTTTCAGAGCTGGCAGATCCACGGTGCATGCGGTGCGGGAGGTGGTTAGACTGGTGAAAGAGGGAAAGGGGGAGTATAAGTGGTGTGGGACGATGAGTGTGGATGTGAGGAATGCGTTCAACTGTGCGAATTGGGGCAAAATCGTGGCGGGGGTTGTCGGCATGGGGATGGATCCGTCCTGGGTTCGTGTCCTCATGTCGTACTTCTCGTCGCGGTTCATCAGATTGTCTGCGACGCTGCGCCATAAGTGCACGATGGGGGTTCCTCAGGGGTCGGTTCTTGGGCCGACTCTTTGGAACCTCCTCTTTGACGGAGTTCTGAGACTGAACTACGTGCCCGGCGTTAAGCCGGTGGCGTACGCAGATGATCTGATGGTGGTAGTGCATGCAAGAACGGAAGGGGAGTTGAGGAGTAGTAATGGGAGCACGTTTGGAATTATACAGGAGTGGATGAGGGAGAACTATTTGTGTGTGGCAGAGCAAAAGACTGAGGTGTGCGTGATGAGAGGGAATCGAAGTAGGGGGCTTTTGAAGTAGTGCTTGGTGGGGTGAGAGTGAGGGAGAGTAAGTGTGTGACATATTTGGGAGTAGAATGGATAGTAGGCTTAGTTTTGGGGAACATGTGAGGTATGCGGTGGAAAAGACGAGATGCGAGTGGCTGTGCTGGCCCGCCTTATGCCAAACATAGGGGGGCCAGGGAGTGTGAAAAGGAGAGTTTTGTGTGGGGTGGCGCATAGTGTGTTATTATATGCGGCGCCTGCCTGGGGGATGGTAGGGAAGATATCTAAATACCGCACGTTGCTGACGATGTGTCAGAGGAGGTTTCTCCTTAAGGCCATCTGCGGGTATCGTACGGTGTCGGCGGCGGCGGCACAGGTTGTGTCCGCCGTCCCACCTGTGCACCTGCTGGTGGCCGAGAGGGAGTACCTCTTTAAGGTCGGCAACGGCCATCTTCCGGGGGTGAGGCGTCGGGCGAGAGAGAGGACATTGGCTGAATGGCAGAGTGAGTGGGATAGTGTGGATAGGTGGACCCGTGTCCTGGTCGGGGACTTGCGGGAGTGGTATGGGTGTCCTTTCAGGAGGACATCGTACTACTTCAGCCAGTTCCTGACAGGCCACGGGTCTTTCGGTACGTTTACGTACCGGATTGGGAAAACGGTGACGGATGCTTGTAGGGTATGTAATGTGAGTGATAGTCCAGAGCATGTGATATGGGTGTGTGAGAGATGGAATAGAGAGAGAGTTGAGATTTTGGAACGATTGGGTAGAACAACCCTGCCGGCGGCGTCTGACATCATTCCGTTTATGGTGGGTGGCAGGCGCCGATGGCGAGCTGTTTTTATGTTTGTTTGTAAGGTGATGGAGCGAAAGGAGCGTGAAGACAGGATTTTTGAGAACCAAAACAGGACGGGCACAATAGGGCAGCAGGTAGATGATGGGGGGTAAAGAAAGAGACGCTTGCCGGCAGCGTTAGTGGGTGACTGTGCTAAAGGGAGTACCTGATGAGAAGATCTATTTAAGGTCGGCCAGGTACCCCCTAGCATCGTGCGCGTGTCCCGGAGCCTTCCAGCCCGACCATCTGGGCTGGAACGTGAAGGGCACGGAGGGTTTTTAGTGGGTAAACCTGGTTGACGGGGATGCCCTGCGCCCATTCAGGAATGATGTCCTGGATGGGGGTGGGGATGGTCGTCCTCCAGGAGTCCCACACTCCCGGATGATACCAATTCCCGGGGGCAGTGCGTAACGCATTTTCCCTCCGTAAAAAAAAAAAAAAAAAAAAAAAAAAAAAAAAGGTTAGGTTAGGTTAGGTTAGGTTAGGTTAGGTTAGGTTCCCCCACAATGTGGTCTTTCGCCTTGTCGTGGCGTGGGGGCTTAAGTAACCGCGACGATTCTTGAGGCTGTACCGACGGGTCTAACCTTGTCGGGGAGGCTCAAGAGGAGCGGTGAAAACTAAGATTGACCACCTGCGGCCCGAGGTACATTCCCGACCTTGGTTCGCAGTCCTTTACCCTTTCCTTTCCCAAAACTCAGGGGTCCTGCTGCGCAAGCGGCGGGATACGGGGATCGCCGAACCCGAGTTACCCTTATCGGACCTGGATTGCGCAACGGCCTTCGGGCTTGCGCGTGATCCTTGTATATACCGTGGAGTACGGTCATGTCTCTGCTCCACGGGGGGCTTGGCTTAATCGCCTGGCCTGCAGAGGAGATAACCTCTATAAAAACCCCGAATCCTAAGCTGTTGGTGGGCGGCGAGGGGATGCATGGCAGTTGGGTGGTACTGTCGCGAGTCTAACCTTACCGCGGGCACCTGGCGCACCCGCGGGACATTAAATGCCTTCCCCCTGGTACGGGCGCACTGCCGGGGTGACCTCTTTCGGCCCAACTCGTGGGATACGTATGGAGAATAAAGAAATTATTCGTGTTGGTAATGTCAAGGGGAAATCGAGGTCGTCGATCTGAGGGACGATGACGGCGTTTTCGAGGTGACCAGTGTGGTTGCCGGGAAGGAGAGGTCTGCAGGATTGGCGAGCAGGAGCGGGACGGGAATTCCCCGTTGCAGCTCGTGGGGGGAACACCCGAATAAGAGGAAGAGGGAGAGCTTGGACCCGAGTGAGGTGGTCTATAAGAAAGTTCTGAACACGGAGGCTAACTCGTTGATGGAGGCTGTTGGGAACATGTTGGGTCTAGTGGCGGACCTGAATAAAGCAATAGAGAGGAACACGAGTAAGGAGATCAAGCAGATAAGAGATGGTATGGTGCGGGCCATCCAGCCGCTGAAGATGCATAGTGTGAGGAAATGGCTGGAGGAAAATAAATACGAGAAACCGGAAAAAATAATGGTGGAGGTGGACACGCAGACGACGTCAGCTAAGAACTGTGTGTCGATAGGCACGCAAACGCTGGACGAAGTGATAGTGGAGAAATTAAGGAGCACGAGGATCCCAATGAATGGTTACAAATGGTAGACAGCAGTTGGACGACTGATTTATACGTGAGGACAGAGGTTTTAGGAGAGAGGCGGAGGTAGATGAAAGGAATGGGGTGCATGTTTGGTTGGAAAGGAGGAGATCTAGGAGATAGGGTGAAATTTAAGGATCTATTGGAGCAGGGACTGACCTATGGAGTTGTGAGTAACACGTACAACATGCGGACGTCGAATGGGGTTAGCACAAGGTCGGTCATGTACATTAAAGGTATTTATGAGGAGAGGAAGGAGCTGATGGGCGTATTGCGGAAGGTTAGGGAGGATCTGGCGGGGTCATGGATGCGACGTTCACGGTACCAGCCGCAGAAGACGTGGGCACTTTCCGGAACATGGTGGAAAGTATGCAACACGACGACTCGGTGGTGTGTCGTATAAGGACACCCAGGAGGGAAGTGAAGAAGAAGTCCTTCGCTTTTGTTGTTGACATGGGAAAGGAAAGGATATATGGAGGCCCTGCAAAGTGTCAGAACGGCGCTTCAGGAGAGTCGGGTGACGAATGAGGTGCAGAGGATTAGGAGCACGAGAGATGGCAAGGTTCTTGTTAATGCCTATAGGGACGAGGGTGTGGCGAAGAAGGTGGGGAAGCGTTGGCATCCCATGGGGCCATACAGGCGGGGAAGGTGAGGAGGATTAGTGGGGCAGACCTGTTTCCCTTTATATAAGGGAGCTGGATGCCCTCACCACAAGGGAGGAAGTTATTGAGGCACTGGGGAGAGAGTTGGGGAATTGGCGAAGCAGGATGTGAGGGTTGGGGATATAAGACCCATGTCAAGAAATATGAGGGCAGTAACTATTACGATTGGACAGGAATGGGGGGAAAAGCTGCTGAGAAGGGGCATCATAAGGGTGGGGGTAGTTGGAGGGATTGTCACCAGAAAGATAGAGGTGAAACGGTGCATCCGGTGCTGGGGATACGACCATCTGGTGGGAGAATGTAAGGGTACAGATAGGAGGCAGCAGTGCTTCAGATGTGGAGGAGGTGGGCACACGCAAAGGGAGTGCAAGGAGGAGAGAAGGTGTCCCCTTTGTGGTGTGAGTGGGCACTCTGCGGGATCGGGGGCGTGCCGTATCTTTAAGATTAGGCTGGAACAGGCAAGGGAAGCGGCTGATTCGGGCCAGGGAATGGGCAGGGGTTTTGCGTTCCGGGGAAGAAGTGGAACTGCTTCACGACAACCTCGGGCGGCAGGTATAGGGAGATGGAAAGAGGGTGGTGGTATTGGGGATAAGCAGGGTTCCGTGACGACTAGGGGTGATGGTGACAGGGTGCTTAGAGGGGAGGAAGGGGAGAGTAATGTGTAATGTCTAGGTCTAATCGGAATGGTGTGCGTGTGGGAAGTGTGGATGGGAATGAGAGTGTGAGGGGGAGTATGGATGTGGGAGGTCTGGATAGAGTGAATGGAGCAAGGAATGAATGGGGGGATGGGATCAGAGTCCTTCAGACGAACCTGGGCAGGGCGAGAGCCGCTCATGATTTTCTGGAGGACGCTGTTCGCAGGAATTGTGTGGATGTGGTCGTGGTGTGTGAACCAAATAAGAAGATTGTATCAGGGCATGGATGGATGGTGGATGAGCGTGTGGATGTAGCGGTGCGGGTGTATGGGAGGCACGTAACGGTGGGGATGTGATTAGAGGGGATATGTGATTTTTGAAGTAGGGGATAATTTTTGGATGGCTGTGATATATGTGTCTCCTAATGTGGGGATGAATGCTTTGAGAGGGTGATGGGTGAGATGTGTGGGGTAATTGAGGGGAAGGAGAGTGATTGTGTTGGGGATATGAATGCGAAGTCGTGTGTGTGGGGTCTGTGAGTACGGATGGGAGAGGAATTGTGTGGAGGAGTGGATGGGGCAGTTGAGGATGGTCAGCCTGTCGGACGGGTCGCCGACGTTTAGGAGAGGGTATCATCCTCCCATATAGACGTGGCGCTGGCTCGAGAGACGATGATGGATAGAGTGGGGTTGGAGGTCGATTTTGAGAATCCCTTCACCCTTCACTCCCACATCTATCTTGAGGTCGGCGTCGCGACGGAGCGGAGGATGAGGGGTGGTCGCAGAGGGTGTTCTCGGCGGCCATGTTCAGGAGCGGCTCGAAAGGCAGCGTTTGACCATCGATGGGGATAATTTGAGGATGAGAGTGATTGAGGGTGAAGGATGCGATGAGTGTGGTTGGGGATGACGGGGCCCTCGGTCTGCCTATTGGTGGACTGAGGAGCTCTCGGACATCAAGCGGATGTATGACAGAGTGAGAAGGAGGATTTTTAGGGGTAGGGAACTGCAGGGGGATAGGGAGTATGCTAGGGAGTTGAAATGTCGGATGAGGAGGGTTGTAAGGAAGGAGAAGCGTGAAAGATGGAGGAAGTTGTTAGATGAGTTGGAGGTGGATGTGTGGGGGAATGGGTACAGGGTCGTTATGGGGAGAATGAGAGGGATGGGCGCGCCGCGGCTCTCGGTCCGTAAAAGGGCGAGGGTCGTGCGCGAGCTCTTCCAGTTGAAAGAGTCGCGCCTTTGCGGGCGCCGCTGGTACTGGACGAAGGAGGTTCCTACTTTGAGCTTGGAGAGCTGCGTGAGGCAGTCGACAGGCTCAAGGTGGGGAAAGCGGGGGGTCCGGATGGGGTGCCGGCGGAGGCGCTTAAGGTTGTTTGGGGTACATTGCCGGAAGAATTTCTGGCAATGTACAATGGAATGTTTGAGCGGGGGGTTTTTCCGGATGAATGGAAGGTGGCGAATGTGGTGTTGTTGAGGAAGGCGGGGAAGGACTCGGATGAGTCCTCCTCGTTCAGACCTGTGTGTTTGTTGGATGTGTTTGGCAAGGTGTATGAGTATTTGCTGTTGGGTAGGTTGGAAGAAGTGATTGAGGAGAGGGCCGCCATCTCTGATAGTCAATATGGCTTCAGAGCTGGCAGGTCCACTGTGCATGCGGTGAGGAGGTGATGAGGTTGGTGAATGAGGAAAGGGGAATTTAGGTGGTGTGCGGTGATGAGTGTGGATGTGAGGAATGCGTTTAATTGTGCGAAATGGGGAAGGATCGTGGCGAGGATTGTCGACTTGGGGATGGATCCTGGTGGATCCGAGTCCTCTTGTCGTATTTCTCGTCACGGTTCATCAGGTTGTCTGCAAGGCTGCGCCATAAGTGCACGATGGGGGTTCCGCAGGGATCGGTCTTGGGGCCGACCCTGTGGAATCTCCTGTTCGACGGAGTACTCAGACTCGATTACGTGCCCGGCGTGAAGCCGGTGGCATATGCAGATGACCTGATGGTGGTGGTGAATGCGAGTACGGAAGGGGAATTGAGCGAGAGGATTGGGAGTGTGTTCGGGAAAATACAGGAGTGGATGGAACAGAATTATTTAAGGGTGGCTGAGGGGAAAACAGAGGTGTGTGTGATGAGGGGAAAGAGGGGTAGGAGGGTTTTGGAATTTGATTTAGGTGGGGTAAGAGTGGTTGAGAGTAAGTGTGTAACTTATTT
Organism: Novius pumilus; assembly: GCA_020654155.1. NCBI lineage: Eukaryota > Metazoa > Arthropoda > Insecta > Coleoptera > Coccinellidae > Novius > Novius pumilus. The sequence goes on from JAIFOV010000187.1 coordinate 37,113, forward strand.
AGGAGTGAGGATGGATGCGAGGCTGAGTTTTGGGGAGCATGTGAGATTCGCGATTGGGAAAACGAATGCGAGAATGGAGGTCCTGGCCCGCCTTATGCCAAACATAGGGGGCCGGGAGTGTGAAACGGAGGGTGTTGTGTGGGGTAGCGCATAGTATTTTGTTGTATGGGGCGCCTGCCTGGAGGATGGTGCTGAAAACAGCGAAATATCGAACGTTGCTGACGATGTGTCAGAGGAGGATCCTACTCAGAGCCATCGGCGGGTATAGGACGGTGTCGGCGGTGGCGGCGCAAGTTGTGTCCGCCGTCCCGCCCGTCGACCTGCTGGTGGCCGAGAGGGGTTTCTCTTCACCGTCGGCAACGGCCATCTTCCGGGGTTAGGCGCCAGGCGAGAGAGGACGATGAGGAAATGGCAGAGTGAGTGGGAGCGAGTGGATAAGTGGACTCGTGTCTTGGTGGGGGACTTGCGGGAGTGGTGCGGCTGTCCTTTCAGGAGGACGTCGTACTACTTCAGCCAGTTCCTCACTGGGCACGGGTCGTTCGGCACTTATACGTGCCGAATAGGGAAGACGGAAACGGATGAGTGTAGGGTGTGCGGGGTGAGAGACAGTGTGGAGCATGTGGTGTGGGTGTGTGACAGATGGGAGCGGGAGAAGGGGTGTGATGAGTACTTTGGGGTGGAGACTCTGCCGCCTCCGTCTGCCATCATTTCATTTATGATTGGTGACAGGCGGAGATGGCAGGGTATGTATGAATATATTTGTGGGGTGATGGAAAGTAAAGAGAGGGAAGATAGGGAGTATGAACAAACTAGGGCTGGGAGGGGAGATAATGTGGGGGTAAGTGGGGATTAGGCGTCACAGGAACCATGGGGGAAAATAAAGAAGGGTGCGGAGGGGATGCCTGATGTAAAGACCTATTAAGGCCGGCCAGGCATCCCCAACGTTACGCGGCGCGTGTCCCGGAGCGTCTCCAGCCCGAACAGCTGGCTGGGACGTGAAGGGCACGGAGGGTTTTTAGTGGGTAAACCTGGTTGTCGGGGATGCCTTGCGCCCATCCATGAATTTATGTCCTGGATGGGGGTGGGGCATTGTCGGCTTCTAGGGAGTCCCACACTCCCCGGAGGATACCGTTTCCCGGGGGTAGTGCGTAACGCATTTTCCCTCCGTCAAAAAAAAAAAAAAAAAAAAAAAAAAAAAAAAAGGTTAGGTTAGGTTAGGTTAGGTTAGGTTAGGTTAGGTTAGGTTAGGTTAGGTTAGGTTAGGTTAGGTTAGGTTAGGTTAGGTTAGGTTAGGTTAGGTTAGGTTAGGTTAGGTTCCCCCACAATGTGGTCTTTCGCCTTGTCGTGGCGTGGGGGCTTAAGTAACCGCGACGATTCTTGAGGCTGTACCGACGGGTCTAACCTTGTCGGGGAGGCTCAAGAGGAGCGGTGAAAACTAAGATTGACCACCTGCGGTCCGAGGTACATTCCCGACCTCGGTTCGCAGTCCTTTACCCTTTCCTTTCCCAAAACTCAGGGGTCCTGCTGCGCAAGCGGCGGGATACGGGGATCGCCGAACCCGAGTTACCCTTATCGGACCTGGATTGTGCAATGGCCTTTGGGCTTGAGCGTGATCCTTGTATATACCGTGGAGTACGGTCATGTCTCTGCTCCACGGGGGGCTTGGCTTAATCGCCTGGCCTGCAGAGGAGATAACCTCTATAAAAACCCCGAATCCTAAGCTGTTGGTGGGCGGCGATGGGATGCATGGCAGTTGGGTGGTACTGTCGCGAGTCTAACCTTACCGCGGGCACCTGGCGCACCCGTGGGACATTAAATGCCTTCCTGGTACGGGCGCACTGCCGGGGTGACGTTTAGTTCGACCCTACTCGTGGGAGTGTTATGGATTCCAAGAAATGATTAGTGTGTGTGACGTCGCGGTTGAGTCAACCGGTGAAAAGGATCCTGAGGTCGTGGATCTGTGTGGTGATGACGGTGTGTTCGTCGTGTCGGCGGCTGGAGCTGCCCTGCGCAGGGAGCTATGTAAGGAACCGGTGGGTATTCCGAGGTCGAGCTCAGTGGGGGATCGCCCCCACAAGAGGAAAAGGGATAGCCCGGTCAAGGGTGACTCGGCATACAAAAAGGTCCTAAGCACGGAAGTACAAGAGCTCATGGGGGCGGTGAACAGCGTGGTGACACTGGTGGCAAAGTTGGGTAAATATATTGAACGGAACACAAGCAGAGAAATTAAGACTATTAGTGAGGAGATGTCAAGGGCGGTTGGTCCTTTGAAGATGCACAGTATCAGGAAATGGTTGGAGGATCATAAGTATAGCGAGCCTGAGAAGATGATGCACGAAGTTGACACCCAAACTGACGTTGGGGTTACTCAAGTATCAGTGGGAACGCAGACCGTGGAGGAGACTTTCATCGAGGAAATCAAGGAGTGCGACACCGCCCAAGAGTGGATGGAAATGGTGGAGGCCAGTTGGGTGCAAGACCTTTACAGCAGAACAACGGTACTGAAGAATGAGGAAGTGGTAGATCAGAGTAAGGGGGTGCATGTGTGGCTTGAGACAAGGGGCGCTATGGGGAACGACAGGCGGATGGTAGAACTGCTAGAGAGCGGTCAAACATACGGTGTGATTACGAATAATCATAGTATGAAGACGGAGGAGGATCAAAAGCAGGTCAGTCACTTTCATTAAAGGGATTTACGATGACAGGGGACAGTTATTCGACTTGTTAGGAAGGGTGAAAGTGGATTTGGCGGAAACAACAGAAGCGGTGTTTGTGGTACCTGAGGGGGAGGACCTCAGTACCTATAGAAATATGGTGGAAAGCTTTCAACATAAGTCGTTAACCTCGTGCCTGATTAAGGATAGGGATAGAGGGGGGAAGAGTGAAAAGAAAACGTATGCCTTTGTTGTTGACGTTGGTAAGGACAAGGGGTATATGGAGGCACTTCAAAGTGTTCGCGAGGCACTGAAGGACGGAAATGTGACGAAGGAGGTGCAGCGCATACGCAGCACAAGGGATGGGAAAGTACTGATCAGTGCTAACAGGGATGAGGATCATGCGAGGAGGGTGGGAGAAGCCTTACGGAAGCATGAGACCATTTCTAAGAATGTTAGGAGAGTGGGGGGTGGTAGGCTAATGTCGCTTTATATAAGGGAGTTAGATGCCTTGACCACTAGGGAAGAAGTCGTTGTGGCTTTAAGGACGGAACTGGGGATAACTGATGAGGAGGTAACCGTGGGGGAGGTAAGGCCAATGGCGAGAAATATGAGGGCAGTCACGGTTACGCTGGGGCAGGCCAGGGGAGAAATTATTAAGGAAGGAATTTTGAGGTAGGTGTCGTGGGAGGATTAGTCACGAGAAAGATCGAGGTCAAGCGCTGCATTAAATGCTGGCAATACGATCATTTGGTTGGGGATTGTAAAGGTGAAGACAGAAGGGAGCAATGTTTCAGGTGCGGGGGGAAGGGACATATGCAAAAGGATTGTAAGGGAGAAAGGCGGTGTCCCATCTGTAAACAGGATGGGCACTCGGCAGGTTCGGGAGCCTGCCGCCTATTCAGGATAAGGCTGGAACAGGCTAAGGAGGAGGTAATTTCGCGGGCATCGGGAAATAGGCCTGGTGAGTTTCGGGTAGGACCGACACCGGCTCGACGGTGATGTCTTACGGGGGACGTAAAGATGGGGTGGACCAGGGGAGTAGCGCAGCCCGGACGTCTTCCACGTAACACGGAAGTACGCGTCTGGACTAGCGATGACTGCCCTGGGTAGAAGGTGTGTGACACTTGGACATGCGACGCTTAGTTGTTCAGGGAGGTTAGGTTGGCAGAGGGTGGGAGTAGGGAGTGGGAGTATAGATGTTGTGATGGGGATAGGGTGACGGATGAGACGGATGGGAGTATGAGTGGGGTGCATTAAGTGTGAGTGGGAACTTCGATCAGGGTCCTTCAGACGAATCTGGGCAGGGCGAGGAACGCCCATGATTTTCTGGAGGACTCTGTTCGGAGGAACGGTGTGGATCTGGTTGTAGTGTGTGAGCCAAATAAGAAGATTGTGTCAGGGCGTGGGTGGATGGTGGATGATAGGGTGGATGTAGCGGTGCGTGTCTACGGAAGGATGTTACGGTGGGGATGTGTTAAGGGGTGAGGTTATGTGCTTGTGGAGGTGAATGATGACTTTTGGGTGGCTGCGATGTATGTATCTCCGAATGTGAGTGATGAGTGCTTTGTAAGGATGATGGGGATGTGTGCTAGCGTGGCGTGGAAAGAGCGACTGTTGGTAATGGGGATTTGAATGCGAAATCGAGTGTGTGGGGTGCGCGTGTTACGGATGTGAGAGGAACTGTGTGGAAGAGTGGATGGCACAAATGGGGATGGTCAGCCTGTCAGACGGGTCGCCAACGTTCAGGAGGGGGATGTCGTCCTCCCACATCGACGTGACGCTGGCCCGGGAGATGATGGTGGCAAGAGTGGGTGGGTGGAGGTCGGTTTTGAGAACCCCTTCACCTCCACTCCCACATCTATCTCGAGGTCAGCGATGGGACAACGGGGAGGAGGAGGAGATGGTCGCAGAGGGTGTTCTCTGCGACCACTTTGCAGGGCGACTTGAAAGGCAGCGCGAGACCATCAGTGTGAGTAATTTGAGGGAGAGAGTGAGGAGTGAGGTGAGAGCGTCGACAAGGGTGGTAGGGGATGACGGAGGCCCCCGGTCCGCCTATTGGTGGACTGAGGAGCTTTCCGTCATCAAAAGAACGTATGACAGGGTGAGAAGAAGGATTTTTAGGGGGAGTGAATCAGAGGGGGATAGGGCGTATGCAAAAGAGTTGAAAAGTAGTATGAGAAGGATGATAAGGAAGGAGAAGCGGAGTAGGTGGAGACGGATGATAGACGAGCTAGATCAGGATGTGTGGGGGAGCGGATATCGAATAGTGATGGGGAGTATGAAGGGGATGGGGCCGCCGCGACTCTCGGTCCGTAAAAAGGCGAGAGTCGTGCGCGAGCTCTTTCCCGTTGAAAGGGCGGCGCCTCTGGTGGCACCACCGGACTTGAGGAGGAGGTTCCCGCTTTGAGCTGGATGAATTGGAGGAGGCGGTTGCGAGGCTCAAGGTGGGAAAGCGGCTGGTCCGGATGGTGTGCCGGCGGAGGCGCTGAAGGTTGTGTGAGTACATTGCCAGATGAATTGCTGGCAATGTACAATGGATTGTTTGAGGAGGGGGTGTTTCCGGATGAATGGAAGGTGGCGAATGTGGTGTTGCTCAGGAAAACGGGGAAGACCTCGGATGAGCCTTCCTCGTTTCGCCCGATATGTTTGCTTGATATGTTTGGGAAGTTGTATGAGTATTTGTTGTTAGGGAGGTTGGAAGAGCGAATAAGTGAGAGATCTGCTATCTCTGACAGTCAATATGGCTTCAGAGCTGGCAGATCTACGGTACATGCGGTGAAAGAGGTTGTGAGATTGGTTGGGGAAGGTAGGGAGGAATATAAGTGGTGTGCGGTGATGAGTGTGGATGTGAAGAATGCGTTCAATTGTGCGAATTGGGGAAGGATCGTGGCGGGGGTGGTGGACGTGGGGATGGATCCGTATTGGATCCGGGTCCTCGTCTCCTACTTCTCGTCACGGTTCATCAGGTTGTCTGCGACGCTGCGCCATAAGTGCACGATGGGGGTTCCTCAGGGTTCGGTCTTGGGGCCGACCCTGTGGAATCTCCTATTTGACGGAGTACTGAGACTAGATTACGTGCCCGGCGTAAAGCCGGTGGCATACGCGGATGACCTGATGGTGGTGGTGAATGCGAGAACGGAAGAGGAGTTGAGTGAAAGGATGGAGAGAGTGTTTAAAGATGTACAGGTATGGATGGGGGAAAATTATTTGACGGTTGCTGCGGGGAAAACGGAAGTGTGTGTGATGAGGGGTAGAAGAGGGACGGGGGATTTTTGGAGTGAACTTAGGAGGTGTGAGAGTTATGGAGAGTAAATGTGTAACGTACTTGGGGGTGAGATTGGATGGGAGATTGAGTTTCGGTGAGCATGTGAAGTATGCAATAGAGAGAACGAATGGGAGAATGGAGATCCTGGCCCGTCTTATGCCAAACATAGGAGGGCCAGGTAGTGTGAAAAGGAGGGTGCTTTGTGGGGTCGCAATGAGTGTGTTGTTGTATGCGGCGCCTGCCTGGAGGATGGTGCTAAAAATAGCAAAATATCGAACGTTGCTGACGATGTGTCAGAGGAGGATTCTTCTCAGAGCCATCGGCGGGTATCGTACGGTGTCGGCGGTGGCGGCACAAGTTGTGTCGGCCGTCCCGCCCGTTGACCTGCTGGTGGCCGAGAGAGGATTCCTTTTTACCGTCGGCAACGGCCATCTTCCGGGGGTCAGGCGCATGGCGAGAAAGAGGACTATGGATAAATGGCAGAGTGAGTGGGAAAAGGTGGATAAGTGGACTCGTGTCTTGGTGGGGGACTTGCGGGAGTGGTGCGGCTGTCCTTTTAGGAGGACGTCGTACTACTTCAGCCAGTTCCTCACGGGCACACGGTCGTTCGGCACTTATACGTGCCGAATAGGGAAAACAGTGACGGATGAGTGTAGGATGTGTGGGGAGACGGATAGTGTGGAACACGTGGTGTGGGTGTGTGCTAGGTGGGAGAGGGAGAGAGAGTGTGTGGTGGGTAAATTGGGTATTCGTAATCTGCCGCCTCCGTCTGGCATCATTTCGTATATGATTGGTGACAGGCGGAGATGGCAGGTTACATATGATTATATTTGTGGGGTTATGGAGAGAAAGGAAAGGGAAGACAGGGAGTACGAACAGGGAGCAGGGGGAGATAGGACTAGGCGTCGGATGGAATAACTGGGGCGCGGGGGGGATGCCTGATGTAAAGGTCTACATAAGGCCGGCCAGGCATCCCCCGTGTCACGCGGCGTGTGTCCCGGAGCGTCTCCAGCCCGAACAACTGGCTGGGACGTGAAGGGCACGGAGGGTTTTTAGTGGGTAAACCTGGTTGTCGGGGATGCCCTGCGCCCGTTCAGGAATGATGTCCTGGACGGGGGTGGGGTATTGTCGGCTTCTAGGGAGTCCCACACTCCCCGGAGGATACCGTTTCCCGGGGGTAGTGCGTAACGCATTTTCCCTCCGTCAAAAAAAAAAAAAAAAAAAAAGGTTAGGTTAGGTTAGGTTAGGTTAGGTTAGGTTAGGTTAGGTTAGGTTAGGTTAGGTTAGGTTAGGTTCCCCACAATGTGGTCTTTCGCCTTGTCGTGGCGTGGGGGCTTAAGTAGCTGCGATGATTCTTGAGGCTGTACCGACGGGTCTAACCTTGTCGGGGAGGCTCAAGAGGAGCGGTGAAAACTAAGATAGACCACCTGCGGTCCGAGGTACATTCCCAACCTCGGTTCCGCAGTCCCATACCCTTCCTTTCCCAAACTCAGGGGTCCCGCTGCGCAAGCGGCGGGATACGGGGATCGCCGAACCCGAGTTACCCTTATCGGACCTGGATTGTGCAATGGCCTTCGGGCTTGAGCGCGATCCTTGTATATACCGTGGAGTACGGTCATGTCTCTGCTCCACGGGGGGCTTGGCTTAATCGCCTGGCCTGCAGAGGAGATAACCTCTATAAAAACCCCGAATCCTAAGCTGTTGGTGGGCGGCGATGGGATGCATGGCAGTTGGGTAGTACTGTCGCGAGTCTAACCTTACCGCGGGCACCTGGCGCACCCGCGGGACATTGAATGCCTTCCCCCTGGTACGGGCGCACTGCCGGGGGGTGACGTTTAGTTCGACCCGACTCGTGGGTTTTTGTATGGATTCCTTAAAATTTAATGTTTGTGATGTCCCGACTGATGACGAAGACAGTACTTATCTGTATATGTCGGCAACTTTGCCTCTTGAAGGTTGTAGTACAGGGTGGCAACCATCGGAAATGGATAACCTGATGATCGGAGAATCGTCGTCATCCGAGGAAGAGGTATCTAGTATGTCCAGAAAGCGCAGAAGGAAGGTTTCTGGAACGGAGGAGGTTCGAGACTCCGGAATGGTGCCGAGGATTATGAGGGAGAATCGTGAACTGCGGCGTAGGATTAGCCAGCTAAAATCGAGCGAGAAGGAGTTAGCGCAGATTAAGGTTGAACGCGATACGTTGAAAAACAAGCTAGCGGTGGCGAGTCGTAGGCAATATAGCATATCCGGAAGGGAGGAGGAGTTTGGGGAGCACCTCAGGGATATGTTTCGTTTGGCTCGGTCGTTGAGCACCTGTGAGGAGGGACATGAGCGTGCGCCACTACTTCGGCAACTTTTAGATAAGGCAATGTCATTGGAGACGGTCGAGATGGTGAGGGACCTAACCAGGGCCAAGGATACGATTGCGGCTCTGCGGAAGCTTAATGACGAAAGGAAGTTGCTGTTAGAAAATATTAGGACTCTGCAATCCCAGGGGGGTAATAGAATCGTGGGATCAAAGAGTTGTTCTACGCAAACAAGTTCGGACATGGTAACATCTCTGGATGAGGTGGAAACCTATGATAAGTGGTACGAAAGAAGGGATAAGAAATGGGCAGAGGAGATAACGAGCAAGGTCGTGATCAAGAAGGGCAACCCTGTCACGGAACGAGACGAGTTTGTTAAGGTGGTTTTCGTTACGGGAGAAGATCGGGCTATGGACAAAGGAGTGCAGCGCCTTTACAGGGATCGTTTCCCCGAATTGGCATCCACAGGGGATGACCTGCAGGTATTAGAGCAGAGTACCAGAATGAACGACTTGAGGATAAATCGGAAAATCGTGAAGGTAGGTATAACTGATGGTGCTAGGGACTTATGGGATAAGTTGAACGCGGTAAAGCGGGAAATAAACGGGACGGATTCGGTGGCTTTTCACAGGTGTGAATATATATCTGACGATGGGCTACAGAAAATGGTTGCGGCTGTGTTCGGACAGTGGGAGGGCATGATACAAGTACACGTACCGATGCGGGATATCGGTCGTCCGGACAGGGGAACGGAGAAAAGGGCTGCTATTTTGGTGAGTTCGGGAAAGAAGAGTTGTGCGGAGATACTGAAGGGAATTAGAAGTGGAGTAAGAGAAGAAGAGGCATCGAATGTTATAAATGGGGTAAGGACGACGAGAGATGGTAGGCTGCTGATAGCAGCCGATGGTAGCAGGGAGGATCAATGCAGGAGGATAATCGACGTGGTAAAGGGGGTGGATAGTGAGTTGGTTGTAGAAACGAGAGGTTTGAATGAAAGTGACCTGTTCACTATCAGGGGTTTGGACCCTGGCGTGACCAAGGACGAGGTTGAGGAGGAGTTGCGTGTCATCCTCGGATGTCGGGTGGACGAGTTCAGGATTGGTGGATTGAGGTTACAACCGGATGGGACTAAGTCGGTGGTGATGTCAACGGGTGTGAGTTTGGCAAAGAGGATTGGATCGATTGGGTTTGTAAGGATTGGGCTGGCGAGGTGTAAGGTGACAAGGAGATTTATTGTGGTGAGATGTATGAACTGCAGGGAATATGGTCATACGGTGGGCGGATGTAGGGGACCTAATAGAAGGGATGTCTGCTACCGGTGTGGTATTTCGGGGCATTTCATGAGGGACTGCAAGGAGGAGGAACGATGTATCCAGTGCGGACAGGGTGGCCATATCGCAGGCTCTGGAAGATGCGAAGCATTTAGGCGGGCGCTTGCGGATGCAAAAATGGTGGCTCAAGGGGGGACATGGAAAGGGGATGAGGTGCTCAAGACAAGAGGTGAGGCGCGGTCGGATGAAAGGACGCGGGAAGTGGATGGACGGATGACAGACAAGGAATAGTAGGGTGCTTGGGGGTTGCCTTATGATAAGATCTAATCAAGGTCGGCAAGGCAACCCCCGCTATGCACGAGGGATGGCCCTGCCTTCAGGAGACCGAACATCTGGTCAAATGGAGGCGGGGTCACGGAGGGTTTTTAGTGGGTAAACCTGGTTGACGGGTGTGCCCTGCGCCCATTCAGGAATGATGTCCTGGATGGGGTGGGGATGGTCGTCCTCAGGAAGTCCACACTTCCCGGATGACTCACAATTCCCGGGAGTTAGTGCGTAACGCATTTTCCCTCCGTCAAAAAAAAAAAAAAAAAAAAAAAAAAAGGTTAGGTTAGGTTAGGTTCCCCCACAATGTGGTCTTTCGCCTTGTCGTGGCGTGGGGGCTTAAGTAGCTGCGATGATCCTTGAGGCTGTACCGACGGGTCTAACCTTGTCGGGGAGGCTCAAGGGGAGCGGTGAAAACTAAGATAGACCACCTGCGGCCCGAGGTACATTCCAGACCTCGGTTCGCAGTCCCTTTCCTTTTCCTTTCCCAAAACTCAGGGGTCCTGCTGCGCAAGCGGCGGGATACGGGGATCGCCGAACCCGAGTTACCCTTATCGGACCTGGATCGTGCAATGGCTTCCGGGCCGGAGTGCGATCCTTGTATATACCGTGGAGTACGGTCATGTCTCTGCTCCACGGGGGGCTTGGCTTAATCGCCTGGCCTGCAGAGGAGATAACCTCTATAAAAACCCCGAATCCTAAGCTGTTGGTGGGCGGCGATGGGATGCATGGCAGTTGGGTAGTACTGTCGCTAGTCTAACCTTACCACGGGCACCTGGCGCACCCGTGGGACATTAAATGCCTTCCCCCTGGTAAGGGCGCACTGCCGGGGGGTGACTTCCTTTCGACCCAGCTCGTGGGAATTCTTATGGATCCATTAAAAAAAATTATTGTTTGTGACGTCCCGGTTGAATCAACCGAAAACAGATCCTCTATGGTAGGCCAGGCCGAAGGATCTAAAGGAGCTGGCGGAGAAAGGGCGGGTACTGAGTCATCAGTGGATGGAAGCAGGGATCGGTCAGGGGAAACAGTCATGACATCAGGCTGGAAGGACACTGACATCGATACCATTGTTGTATCTTCTGATGAGGAAAACAGAAATCCCAAGAAGAGAATGCGGAGGAGCTCTAGCAGAAGCAGTGATGCTCTTGGGAGCAGCCCGAACCTGAGACTCGTAAAAGAAAACGAAAGACTGAAGAAGAAAGTGAGGGCTCTCGAGTACTGCGCGAGGGAGATAGCACTGGTCAGGCGAGATCTGAAAAGGAATGAGGAGTCCACCAGTCGTCGGCATTTCCTGTTGTCGGACCGTACTATTACTGTGGGGGAACAAATGGAGAGGATTGTGAGTCTCACCAGGGATCTGTTCTGTGCCGAGGATGAGGAATCTCGAAAAGAAAAAATAGGGGAATTGTACGAGGTCGTTGGCGCACTTCAGGTAAAGGATGCGGTTTCGGAATTGGTTAGGGCCGAGTATAACATCGACAGGATCAGGGAACTTATGGAGGATAGGGATCAGCTACGGGCTGATCTGTTGACGGCCTTTAAGCGGGGTGAGACTGGCGAGACTCAGGAATGTGCGACACAGACGTACAGTTATGAGGAGGTTATGGATGAGGATCAGGTGGTAACGTTTGATGACTGGAATGATTATCGGAATGCGAAGTGGAATGACGAGATACTGGGAAAAATTCAGATCATGGGAGGTAGCCCGGTGAATGTCACGGACGATATTGTCAAGGTCGTTCTTGTGAAGGAAGAGGATAAGGGCATGGATAGGGGTATCCAGAGACTCTATCGAGAAAGATTCCCGGAATTAATCAAGGACGGGGAGGAAGTCGAAATTTTTGAGCATTGCGTTAAAAGCAAAAACACTTGCACGAAAAGAAAAATTGTACGACTATACGTCAGGGACTCGGAAAAGATAGTCTGGGAGAAGCTGAGTGCGATGAGGATAGAGCTAGATATAATGGAGGATATTGCTCTTCATAAGGTGGATTTTATGTCCATAAAGGATTTGCAAACCATGCTGGCGGTAGTATTTCGGGGGTGGCTTGGAAGGATATTTTTGCATGTTCCCACAAAGGAGGTTGAGGAGAATAGTGTACCGCTGCGTACAACGGCAGCGATCATTGTGGGGGGAAAAAATAAGGACACTATGGATATTGTTAGGGAGATCAAGGAAGGTATGAAAGGTAAGGCGGTAGTTGAGGGAATTAAAGGACTACGGACAACGAGGGATGGTAGAGTCTTGATAGTGGCGAAGAAGGACGAGAGTAATTGTAGAGGAATTGTGGAGGCAGTGAATCGACTGGATAGTTCACTAAGGGTTGAGACAAGAGGGATTAGGGAATCGGAGGAAATGTATTATATACAGGGGTTGGATCCCGTTATTACGAAAGAGGAGGTGGAGGAGGATTTGGCCGGCGAGTTGCGCTGTGGAAGGGAGAAAGTGAGATTGGGGAATTTGAGGGTACAGGCGGATGGGACGCAGTCTATGGTGTTTTGGGCGCCGAGGGAGGTGATGGACCAGTTTGGGGACATGGGCTTTTTGAGGATTGGGTTAGCGAGCTGTCGGTTTGTGAAGAGGATTCGGGTTCAGAGGTGTGGTAAATGTAGGGAGTTTGGGCATGGGGCAAGTGTGTGTGTCGGGGTTAGCAGGCTGAACGTCTGCTACAGGTGTGGAGTGGATGGGCATATGGCGAGAGAGTGCGATAAGCCAGAGGTCTGCCTCCAGTGTGGGGTGGAAGGACATCTTATGGGGTCGGGCAGATGCCCAGATTTTCGACGTGCCCTTGCGGCCGCCAGGAGGGAGGCAAAAAGTGAGCGGAGGACAGGAGGAATTTTGAGAGGATCGGTAGGACGAGATGTCGAGATGCAGGCTGTGGAAGAGCGTGCTGACGACACGAGATAGTCGGTAGTGGAGTGCTAGGGGGTTGCCTTATGATAAGATCTAATAAGGTCGGCAAGGCAACCCCCGCAAAGCACGCCGGATGGCCCTGCCTTCAGGAGACCGAACATCTGGTCGAATGGAGGCGGGGTCACGGAGGGTTTTTAGTGGGTAAACCTGGTTGACGGGTGTGCCCTGCGCCCATTCAGGAATGATGTCCTGGATGGGGGTGGGGGATGGTCGTCCTCCAGGGAGTCCCACACTTCCCCGGATGACTCACAATTCCCGGGGAGGCAGTGCGTAACGCATTTTCCCTCCGTCAAAAAAAAAAAAAAAAAAAAAAAAAGGTTAGGTTAGGTTAGGTTAGGTTAGGTTAGGTTAGGTTAGGTTAGGTTAGGTTAGGTTAGGTTAGGTTAGGTTAGGTTAGGTTAGGTTAGGTTAGGTTCCCCCACAATGTGGTCTTTCGCCTTGTCGTGGCGTGGGGGCTTAAGTAGCTGCGATGATCCTTGAGGCTGTACCGACGGGTCTAACCTTGTCGGGGAGGCTCAAGAGGAGCGGTGAAAACTAAGATTGACCACCTG
>JAIFOV010000659.1:0-49632 GCA_020654155.1 Novius pumilus
TCGCACGACCGGTAATTTCGCTAATTTTTGGGGCTACGGTACGCTAACTCGGAATAGACTGATCTCCGGCCGACGGTGGCGGAAGATATGATCTGCCTGTTATCTGACGTTGCTCGATGTCCGACGCGATCTCTTCTAAATCTTCAAAATTTCGAACGTCTCGGTACGATATAAATTGGCTTATCCGCGGGTAGATTGCGATAAGCGTATTCAATCAATTCGCTTTCGGACAATGAAGGCGAGGTTTTTGACAAGTTCTGAATGCTAGTTAAACATTCCAACATCGGTTCGTCCGGACCTTGCGTACGCCTAATAATTTTATTTAGGATAGTCGGGACGATGATCTCAAAAACGACGCCGGAACGATTCGACAAAATCTTCAAAATGACGCCAACTATGTTTTTCAGCATAAACCATTCCCACGCACGATCGGTAAGAAAGAATGGAACACATCGCAATATTTCGCCGTCCGACTCCGGAAACATAGCCCGACATTCCAGTATACGACTTAAAAATGATTCCGCCTGGTCTATTCCATTGAACCGCAAGCCTAATTTTCGGTGTGTCCTGAATAGGAACTATCGAATTCGAATAGGTGCTAGAAAGGAATGGACGGCTACATCCGGTCGTACCACCAAATTCGTCCGTTCTACGGGATCTACATAATTTAACACTCTTACCCCTCCGTACGATTATTAGAATTTTATTATCGGTCGTTCAAAATTAACAAAGAATGAAAACCGCTGGTTCTTCGTTCTTATCGCGATACTGCAACGTATGATACCTCATTGAAAATTAAATTCCAAAACACGCACAACGATGTATTGCGGTTACCATGACACGATTATTAGAGATTTTATGATCGGTCGTTCAAAATTCAAAAGAATGAAAACAGCTGATTGTTCTTTTATCGCAGATACAGCAACGTATGATACCTCATTGGAAAGTATTTTTCAATACACGCACAACGATGTATCCTTGGTTACCATAACACGATTATTCGAGATTTTATGATCTATCGTTCAAAATCCACAAAAATGAAAACAGCTGTTTCGTTGGTCCTATCGCAGACACTGCGACGTATGATACCTATTGAGAAGGCCTTTTTAGTACCCGGAAAACGTGGATCAACGGTTTCCATAACACGATTATTAGAGATTCTATGATCGCTCATTCAAGATGCACAAAAATGGAAACAGCTGTTTCTTCGTTTTTATCGCGAAAACAGCGACGAATGAAACTCATTGAGAGTATTTCCAATACACGCACAACGAAGTATTAGCGGTTACCATACACGATTATTAGAGATTTTATGATTGGTCGTTCAAAATTCACAAAAATGAAAACAGCTGGTTCTTCGTTCTTATCGCAGTTACAGCGACGTTTAATACTTCATTGGAAAGTACTTTTCAATACACGCACAACGATGTATTAGCGGTTACCATGACACGATTATTAGAGATTTTATGATCGGTAGTTCAAAATTCACAAAGAATGAAAACAGCTGGTTCTTCGTTCTTATCGCGGATACAGCGACGTATGATACCTCATTAGTAAGGATTTTTTGAAACACGCACAACGATGTATTGCGGTTACCATAACACGATTATTAGAGATTTTATGATCTATCGTTCAAAATCCACAGAAATGAGATCAGCTGTTTCGTTGGTCCTATCGCGGAGACTGCGACGTATGATACCTCATTGGGAAGGATTTTTTAGTGCCCGGACAACGGTGGACCAACGGTTTCCATAACACGATTATTAGAGATTCTATGATCGCTCATTCAAGATGCACAATAAATGAAAACAGCTGGTTCTTCGTTCTTATCGCAGATACAGCGACGGTGATACCTCATTATAAAGGACTCTTCAATACACGCACAACGATGTATCATGGTTACCATAACACGATTATTAGAGATTTTATGATCTATCGTTCAAAATCCACAGAAAATGAGACAGCTGTTTCGTTGGTCCTATCGCAGAGACTGCGACGTATGATACCTCATTGGGAAGGATTTTTAGTGCCCGGACAACGGTGGACCAAAGGTTTCCATAACACGATTATTAGAGATTCTATGATCGCTCATTCAAGATGCACAATAAATGAAAACAGCTGGTTCTTCGTTCTTATCGCAGAAACAGCGACGTGTGATACCTCATTATAAAGGACTCTTCAATAACGCACAACGATGTATCATCGGTTACCATAACACGATTATTAGAGATTTTATGATCGGTCGTTCAAAATTCACAAAGAATGAAAACAGCTGGTTCATCTTTCTCATCGCAGATACAGCGACGTATGATACCTCATTGGGAAAGATTTTTTGAAACACGCACAACGATGAATTAGGGGTTACCTTAACACGATTATTAGAGATTTTATGATCTAACGTTCAAAATCCACAAAAATGAAAACAGCTGTTTCGTTGGTCCTATCGCAGACACTGCGACGTATGATACCTCATTGAGAATGCCTTTTCAGTACCCGGACAACGGTGGATCAACGGTTTCCATAACACGATTATAAGAGATTCTATGATCGCTCATTCAAGATGCACAAAAAATGAAAACAGCTGGTTCTTCGTTCTTATCGCAGATACAGCGACGCATGATACCTTATTTATTTTATTTTATGAGCGGTCGTTCAAAATTCACAAAGAATGAAAACAGCTGGTTCTTCGTTCTCATCGCATACAGCGACGTATTATACCTCATTGGAAAGGACTCTTCAATACATGCACAACGATGTATCAAAGGTAACCATAACACGATTAAAAGAGATTTTATGATCGGTCGTTCAAAATTCACAAAGAATGAAAACAGCTGGTTCTTCGATCTTATCGCAGATACAGCGACGTATGTTACCTCATTGGGAAGGATTTTTTGAAACACGCACAACGATGTATTAGCGGTTACGATAACACGATTATTAGAGATATTATGATCTATTGTTCAAAATCCACAAAAATGAAAACAGCTGTTTGTTGGTCCTATCGCAGAACTGCGACGTATGATGCCTCATTGGGAAGGCCTCTTCAGTGGTCGGACAACGGTGGACTAACGGTTTCCATAACACGATTATTAGAGATTCTATGATTGCTCATTCAAAATGCACAAAAATGAAAAGCTGGTTCTTCGTTCTTATCGCAGATACAGCAAGATGATACCTCATTATAAAGGTCTCTTCAATACATGCACAACGATGTATCAATGCACAATGCACCATAAACGATTATTAGAGATTTTATGATCGGTCGTTCAAAATTCACAAAGAATGAAAACAGCTGGTTCTTCGTTCGTCTTATCGATCATCTAGGCCCGAACCGCCAACTAAAAATCATATCAACATATTTTTGTAGTAGTTGATTCATTTTCTGAGTTTGTATAGTTATATCCTACCCGTTCGACTGATTCTGAAGCGGTTATAGATAGGTTACGAAAGCAAGCCGACATTTTCGGTAACCCAAGACGTATTATTTCTGATAGAGGAACGGCATTTACTTCTATGGCGTTTGAAGAGTACCGCCAATCAGAGAAAATCGAGCATATCCAAATCACGACGGGAATACCACGCGGAAACGGTCAAGGGGCGCGTTAATCGAACACTCATTCCGCTGTTGACGTAATTGTCTGTACCAAAGCCCGAAAAATGGTATAAACATCAGGTACTGCTCAGAAGTTCCTAAATGCTACACAATAACGTGGAATAGGAATGTCGCAATTCACCCTTGTATTTGGAACTCATCCTCGTCTCAAGAAGAATCCAGAAATCCGAGAAATTATTGAGAATGAATGGATCGAAATGTTCAATGAACCCCCAAAAAAAGGGGGTTAAAAAAAAACCCAAGGTTTTTTTTTAAAAAAAACCCCCTTTTTTGGGAAACCCCCTTTTTTAAAAAATTTTTTTTTTCCTTTAGATTTTTTGGGGAAAATTTTTTTTAAAAAAAAAAAAAATTTTTTTTAAAAATTTTCCCCTTTCCCCGGGGGGAAATTTAATTAAATCCTTTTTTTTTCCCCCCCCCAAAAAAAGGGGGGTTTAACCTTTTAAAAAAATTGGGTTTTTAAAAAAAAAAAACCCAAAAAGGGAAAAGGGAAAAAAATTTTTTTCAAATTTTTCTTTTTTGGAAAAATAATTTTAAAAATTTTTTTTTTTTTTCCCAAAAATTTTTTTTTTAAAAGTTGGGGGGGGGTCCCAAAAAAATTTCCCCGGAAAATTTTTTTTTAAAAAATTTCCCCTTTTTAAAAACCCCCCTTTTTTAACCCTTCCCCTTTTAAAAAAAAAATTTTTTAAAAATTAAAGTTTTTAAAATTTTTTTTTTAAAAAGGGAAAAAATTTTTTTAAAAATTTTTTTTTTAAAAAAATTTTTAAAAAGGGTTTTTTTTTTTTTTCCCCCCCCCCCCCCAAAAAAAAAAAAAATTTCCCAAAAACAAAAAAAAAAAAAATTTTTCCCCCAAAAAATATTTTTTTTCCCCCCGGGAAAAAAAAAGGGGAAAAAGGGGAAAAAAAAAAAGGTTTTTGGGAAAATTTCCCCGGGAAAATTGCCAAACCCCCCTTTTTTTTTTTTTTTTTTGGGGAAAATTTTATTTTTAAATTTTAAATTTAAAATTTTTTATTTTTAAAAGGGAAAAAGGGGGAAAAAAAGGAAAAAAAATTTTAAAAACCCCCCGGGAAAATTTTAAAAAAAATTTTTTCCAAAAACCCCCAAAAAGGAAAAAAAAAATTTTTTTAAAAAAATTTTTTCAATTTTTTGGGGGGGAAAAAAAAAAAAAAAGGGGGGGGGGGGTTTTTAAATTCCAAACCCGGTTTTGGGTTTTTTTCCCTTTTTTTTTTTTTCCCCCCCAAAAAAATTTTTAAAAAGGGGGAAAGGGTTAAAGGGGGGGAAAAAAAAAAGGGGGGAAAAGGGGTTTTGGGGGGGCCCCCGGGGGGGTTTTTTTTTTTTTGGGGGGGAAAAAAAAAAAGGGGAAGTTTTTAAAAAAAAATTTGGGTTTTTTTTTAAATTTTTTTTTTTTTTTGGGGCCCCCTAAACCCCCCCAAAAACCCAAAAAAACCCGGGGGGGGGAGGGGGGGGAAAAAAAAAGGGGGGGAAAGGTTTTTTTTTTTTTTAAAAAAATTTTTGGGGGTTTTTTTAAATTTTTTTTAATTTTTTTCCCCCTTTTTTTTTTTGGGGGGGTTTTAAAAAAACCCAAAAGGGGCGGGGTTTTTTTTTTTTTAAAAATTTTTAAAAATTTTTTTTAAAAAACCCTTTTTTAAATTTTAAAAATTTTGGGGTTTGGGGAAAAAAAGGAAATTTTTTTGGGGTTAAAGGGGGGAAAAATTTGGAAAAAAAAAATAAGGGGTTTTTCCCCCAAAAAAACCCGGGGGGGTTTTTTAAAAACCCAAGGGAAAAAAGGGTTTTTTTGGGGGGTTCCGGTTTTTTAAAAAAGGGGGGGAAAAAAAAAGGGGGGGGGCCCAAAAGGGAAAAAATTTTTAAAAACCCGGGGGGTTTTAAAAAATTTCGAAACATGCATCTGCTGTAAGTAGACAATTAATTATGTATATATGCAAACTTTGAATTTTCCATCAGTCTTCTTTCGTTCAGAAAAAATCAAAAACAGCGACATTTGTCTAAAGGTATAAGAGACAGGTCCCTCGATATACTTTCTAGCGGGGAAGTTTTTGAAACAAAAAGAAAAAACAACGGATTCGTATTCAAATGGACGTATTTTTCATGCAGACGTGGAAAAAAATGGTCATCATCGTAAAAATTTCAAAAGTTTTACGAATTTTTCAACAAGACGCAACATTTTCCGACGGAAACATTTCGTTTCTTGTAAGAAGACAATTGATATGTATATATACAAACTTTGAATTTTCCATCAGTCTTCGTTCAATCGGAAAAATTAAAAACGGCGACATTTGTCTAAAGGTATAGGAGACAGGTCCCTCGATACACTTTCTGGCGGAAATTTTTTTCAGAAAAAAACAACAGACTCGTATTCAAATGGACGTATTATTCACGCGGACGTGAAAGAAAATGTTCATCGTCGTAAAAATTTCAAAAGTTTTCACGAATTTTCCAACAAGACGCAACATTTTCCGACGGAAACATTTATTTCCTGTAAGAAGACAATTGGTTATGTATATATAATTATGTTTTCGGTTTGGAAACCAAGTTTTTAAAACAAAACTTTTATTAGAACGCACGGTACAGGAGAAGCACAACTATGTATTGATGAATAGATTCTGAATGGCTCGATACAATTCAATTTCCTATATAGAATTATAAAGGCTTGTGTTGCATTTTCTCAATCTAAAAATAAACGTATGGTGATATATTCTCCTTATGATTTCCTGTTGATAAATTCTATCTATTAAATATAGAAGTCCGATTACATAACTCCTCCCCGCTTTGGATAAAGGTATCTCCTGTAGGAGTAGCTTTAGTTATAACATATTTTCTGAAATATTTAAAATAAGAGTAAATACAAATTACAATTATGATTATAAAAATAATTATTATAATTAATATCAAATTCGAAGGTTGGACGTTCCAAGTCTCGATTTTTTCTAAGTCGATGTCTGGGATGTCCTCAACGTCTTCGTTGTTGTGTTGATTGCTTGTTGTTTCCTTTGATGGGTTAGAGTGTACTTTTGGTAGAATGATGAATTTTTCTTCATCTATTGATGCTGTGGGGCTGACTTCTTTGTCGCCGTTACTTATAGCACATTTAGTTTTGATAAGCGTTATCGTTGATATGAACTGATACTTGGTTTGTTGGTTACATTTTTCCAATATTTTCTTGTTTGCAATGGACAAAATATTTCCATCTTCTAGTAATTTCAAATCTGGATACGGTATTTTAGTTATCTTCTCGCAATTTTCGTTATGGGTTTTTAGAATATTCCGCATACAATTTGGTGCTTTTGATAGGGTTTCTTGATCGCATAAATAATCTTCTTCAATTGGATGGCATATAGTTGTTGACCAGTTTAGTATTTCTCCTCGAGAGAGCCAATAGGGATCGGTATAAGGAATGGTTAAATTATTTTGAGACAAGAAATAAAGCCTGTATAAATCGTAATTCTCCTTGAAAACTAATGGAATTGATACCAAAAGTAATAGAATCTTATTTTTCAGAATAATTTTGTATGGCACAATTGGTAATAGTCCTTCAAATGATGTACAGGTATTATTGTTACATTTCTTATTAATTCTGAGAATATCGAATAAGGTAAAATCGATTCATGTAATAGGTGTAATCTTGCAAAGCTTACGGATGTTTGTATTTCATCCAAAATATCCTTTATGTCTTTAGTCTGAAATGTTATAAGATGCATTTGTTCAATTTGTTGTATTTCTGGTACACGTTGTAACAACTTTAAATTATTAGTTAGTTCTTTGAACTTGTAACTGTATTTGTCTTTTAAATCGTTTACAATTGTCGCTATCTGTTTTTGATTTTTCATTAACACTCTCTCATTTTTCGCTATACTATTAAAATAATTCTTGTATAATTCTTCGTCATCAGAGTCCAGTGTTCCAAATAATATTTTCGATATTTTACCACCAAGATTTATAAGTCCTCTTTTAATTCTAATTTTCTCATTTAGGATTTCTTCGAGTGAATTCATGTTCATTTTATTTGAGTTTTGTAAATATTTATAATGCGTCAAATACGATGATGAGAATCTTTTCTCATTAAAACGGTCAATCTGAGTTTGAAATTGCAAAATTATATCTTCTATTTTCTTTAAATCGATATGATAAATTAATTGCAAATTTTTATTTGTTATATAGGCTTTTCCTAGTGAAATGGGAAGTATGTTATTTTGTATAGGAATGATTTGTAGTGATTCCGTAAGAATAATTACTTGGATTAATATTAGGAAAATTGTTATATCCATTTTTAATCTGGAAAAGAGAATTTGAATTTATTATTTTCTTTGTTTCAGAATCTTTTTATGGTATATGTGTTTATTCTTTTTATCTTGAATTAGTGTTTTATCAATTTCACGAGCATCTATCTTTTTATATACGGGATCTAATTTACGAGTTATAGGATTTTTTATGTAAGTGGGATTTTCATTTAAAGAATGGCTTTCTTTAGCTTTCCTTTTCTCGTTTAGCTTCTCTAATTTTTCTATTTTTTCTCTTGACGTATTTCTAAGTGATTTGTTATGTCATTGAGATTTTCAATATAGTTTTCTACATAATTTTGTACTTGTTCATTTTGGGATTTTTCTATTGGTATTGAGTAGTTTAAATCTGCTTTTATTATTTGCATAGGCGTTATTTCTAGAGCTGAATGATTTGAATTATTATAACTGAGTAATGCTTGTGATATTCTATTTTGAAAAGTATTTTTATTTCCGATTGTTCTTAATTGTTCAATTAAAGTTGAATGGAATCTCTCAACTAAAGCGTTTGAATTAGGATTGTAATTTGTTATATAGTGAATGTCAATACTATGAGTTTTACAAAAATCTTGTACGACACTGTTTTTAAATTCGAGTCCGTTATCACATGTTATTTTATTCGGTATGCCAAAATGGCTGAAATAAATTAACAGTTTTTCTACTATTTCCATACCTGTCTTCTGTAATATTGGGTAACATTGTCCAAATCTGGAGAATGAGTCAATTATGCTTAGACAGTATGTTTGATTGAATCTAATTGTATCACAATAAATGTGTGCAAAGGGTTTTGTTCCTATTGGGTTTGATTTATACTGTAATTGTATTGGTGTTCTCTCATACTTATTTTTTTGACATATTTCACATGAATTTATGTAATTCTGAACATCTTTACTCATATTTGGCCAATAGTATTTTTCTTTAAGCTTATTAGATTTTCTCGTAATCCTCTATGTATAGTTTTAGTTTCATGATATTGTTTAATTCTTAGTAATTGTTCTTCTTTTTCTTCAACGTCTTCTAGCAAAATTCTAGAGATTTTAAATTTTATTGTTCGACTTTCAAATTTATCTTGTAGAATTCTAATCATTGGTTCTTCTAATTCTGGTGATGCAAAGTAAATTGTATATTGCTTTTCTGGCTGCACATATTCTTTAATGAATTTAAATAGATCTTGATCTAAATTATTCATTGAAACTCGTAATCTTATTTTATCTCCAAATAATTTAATTTTTACAACATTATAGTTTTTAGCTGCTTTGAATATTATTTGTAGTGTGGAGGAATTTAAACTTCGTTCAGTATAAGGTAATTCCAAAATAGGGTTTTCAACATTGCTATGAATTGTATCATCTGTTTCTTGTTCCTCTTTATTTTCATTTGGTTTCCTTATTGTAATATCGCTATGAATTATGACGTTTTTGGATTTATCTCAATTAAATCATCATCATTTAAAATTGCTAATTCTTCATTTAGATTTTCTTTGACTAGTGTAGGAGGTTCTTCCTCAGAATCATTATAAGCTTCTTCTTGTAAAATTTTTAAGCATTCATCTAATTCTTCATTTGTAATTTGATTGGCTAATGACAATATATCATCTTCTATTCCGTTTATTTCTATGAAATCATTGTTAATATTTTCTGGTGATATTTGATCATCTGCATTTAAAATAACTCGACTTAATGCATCTGCATTATTTAATGAACCTTTTCTGTATTTAATTTCATAATCAAATTCTTCAAGTTTTATTCGCCAACGCATAAGGCGTGAATTTGGTTCTTTTAATGAGAATAGCCACGTTAAAGGTTTATGGTCTGTATAAATTGTGAATTTTCTTCCATAAAGGTAAGGTCTGAAGTGTTTACATGACCACACAATGGCTAATAATTCTTTTTCTATTGTACTGTATCTAGTTTCTGTTTCTGTGAGAGTTTTACTTGCAAAAGCAATAGGAAGATCGTTTGGTGGATCACCTTGTGATAAAACTGAACCTATCGCATAACCTGATGCATCTGTAGTTAGTACAAAAGGTTTTTCAAAGTCTGGATATTTTAATATTGGATAATTTAATAGACTTCTTCTACATATTTCGAATGCTTCGATGTATTTAGAATCCTCAATATTTATTTTAGATCCTTTTTTTAAACATGTTGTTAATGGTTTAGTTATTTTTGCAAAATTAGGGATGAATTTTCTGTAATATCCTACAAGTCCTAAGAAAGATTTTATTTCTTTCTGATTTGTTGGAATTGGGAAGTTAGAGATTGCTTTTAATTTATTATTATTGGGTTTAATTCCTTCTGGTGAAATAGTATGTCCTAAAAATTCAATTTCTGTTTTAAAGAAGTGACATTTGTCAAGTTGAATTTTTAATTTATCTTTTCTGAACACTTCTAAAATATTATGGATATCAGCTAAGTGCTGTTCTATTGAATCCGAGAAAATTACTATATCATCCATGTATACGTAACATATTTTTCCAATAAAATCTTTTAAAATATTATTCATTGTTCTTTGAAACGTTGCTGGTGCATTTTTAGACCAAACGGCATTCTTAAAAATTCGTAGTGTCCATTCTCTACTGTGAAGGCTGTTTTTTCAATTGAACTTTCATCTAATTCGATTTGATGAAAACCTGATGCTAGGTCAAGGGTTGTAAAATATTTTTATTTCCTAATTTTTCTAATATGCTTTAAATCTGTGGTATTGGATACTTGTCATCAATTGTTTTATCATTAAGTTTTCTATAGTCAATTGCAATACGCCATTTTGTTTTTCCGGATAAGTCCTGTTTTTTAGGAACTATTACAACTGGAAAAGACCAAGGGAATATACTGGGTCTTATTATTTTTTTCTCTAACATATCTTTTATTTGATTCTGAACTTCTTCTCTGTGAATCTCTGGGTATCGATATATTTTACAATGAACTGGTATATCATCCATTGTTCTGATTTTATGTTTTATTTTTCCTGAAAAATTTAATGGTTCACCTGGTAATTGTAAGACATCTCTATTTGTTTCAAGTATTTTAGTTAATTGACTTTTTATCTTTGGTTGCAAATGGCTCAAATCTACTGGAATATCATTTCGTTTTTGACATACTTGTTGGAAATAAAAAGGTATTTGGCAATAATCATTAGCTAGTATTTGATTTTTAAAATCTAGTTTTAATTCGTATTTATTTAAGAAATCTGCTCCAATTAAACCATCATAGTTTTTATGGAATTTGTACAGAATAAAAGGGTGAAAATCATCTATTTGAAATTCTGAAAATAATGGTATTAATACTTTTTCGTCTGAAGTTTGACTTTTCATACATGCTGTGAGAACTGTACTTTCTTTGAAAATATTGTTGGGGAAATTATTATAAGCAAATTTTGGATCTATTAGACATACGGAACATCCACTGTCTATTAATAATTTACATTTTGGATATTTAAATTCTATATACGGTAATTGATTAGTATTATCTACTGTTTGATTTAGGTCAATGTTTCTTTTTCGGCAAATTTCTGAAAATTTCGTTTTGTTACCTCATTGGATACTTCTTCTTTAATATCACGTTGAGGTTTTTCTTGTAATATCCGTTTCTTGGATTATTTGATTCTACATGTGTTACCTCTTCAAATGTGTAAGGCATTTGCGAATTGAAATTCTTTTTTGAGTACCACTTTGATAGTTGGTATAATAATTAGGTTTTTATAAAATTGATTACTACTTTGAACTGACATTTTCTCAGGGGTGTGAGAATTCGTCTATTTGGATTAGGCTTAAATACGTCGATTTGATTTTTCGAAGTACTTGGACCGAAAACCTGTTCATTTGTAGGGTAATGCGTTTTAACTGGACGCGTTACAAAATTAATTGGTTGTGAGGGAAATTTATTTTGCTGATTTTGAAATGCATGATTATTATTATAATGTCGATTATTCGGAAAATAATTATTCCTTGGATTAAATTGATTATGGTTGTTGTAATTATTGAAAGGTTTCTGATTACTTTGGGGCGTGTGTCTTTTATCATTAAAATGTCTATTCATTTGCGATTTATAATGATCAAAGGGCTGCTGATAATAGTAAAAATCTTGTCTTATGAAAGAAACCATTTGATTATAATCCATTATATTATGGCCTCTAAGTGCTGTTTGTAAATCAGAATTTAAGTTGTATAACAGAACGCGAGTTGCTACGCGAGACGCGATGTTTTTCTCTTGATCCTTTTCTATAGTAGGCAAATCTGATAATTCGACCTGCGAATCGTATTTGTTTTTCATCTCGACAATTCTTTCGAGAAACTGTAAATCATTTTCGTGTTTCTTTTTTCGCATTTTGTAATTCCCAAAACAATACTGTTAAACTTATTTTTCTTCAAATCGTATTTTAAGGAAATTTTTTAAATCGTTCCAATTTTGAGTAATGCGTTCATTACTACTTACTGCTTCACTTGCTGTTCCCGATAGTTTGCTTTTTATCGTATCTATTATTAACTCATTTAACAATGCATCTGTTGACTTAAATCGGTCATGGAATTTTTCACAATGATTAATGAATCTCGTAAGATAAGCAGGATTGCCATCGAACGGTAAAATCGGTTTTGATAATAAATCTATCGCTTTAATGCTATCAAAAAGGGCACTATCAATTGAAGTCATTTTCTGAATCGATTTGCGCTTATTTTCTTTACAAAAATGTTTGATCGAAGTAATATTGACAGTTATTTATTTTTTCAATTATCGGAAAGAACTATTATCGATCGGTTTTTATAGAATGAAAACCTAGAAAAAACTTTGATTTGATCGGTTTTTAAAGAATGAAAACCTAGGAAAAACTTTTACACAAGTTTTACGCTCAAAACTGTGGGGAAAAAGATTGAACTAACTTTGGGCCAGGTTAGATGAAAACTGGGAGAATAAATTCGATAGAATTGGCTCTACTCGCCGTTGTAGACGTTCTGGAAGTCGTCAAAGGTCGCTACTCAATTGATCGGGCTTCTGGTTTCACCGATGTTCTTTGGATATGCTTAACAGTTGAAACTGACAGTCTTTTGAAGATTCGATGTGATGCACTTTTATTTGATGCACTTTTCACTTTTTCTCAATTTGACTGGCAATATCCCATTATATGCAAACTTTGAATTTTCCATCAGTCTTCTTTCGTTCAGATAAATTTAAAAACGGCAACATTTGTCTAAAGGTATAGGACACAGGTCCCTCGATATATTTTCTGGCGGAAAATTTCTTGAAAAAAAAAAAACAACGGATCCGTATTCAAATGGACGTAATTTTTCATGCGGACGTGGAGAAAAATGGTCATCATCGTGAAAATTCGAAAGTTTTTACGAATTTTCCCTAAATTATCACCTCAATTTAGGATTATTCAGTTTATCCTAAAACTGAATATCAATTATGCACAGTTCATCAAATTCGAAATAGTCTGAATATATGAAAATCGATCTATGACATTTTTGTTCTCAAAAGTTTTTGAATATTTGTCAGTCTTATTGGTTCCCAAATATTCGAGAAAAAATTGTGGAACATACAAAAAACTGTTTAACATGTATTGCGTTCAATCCAAAGTATGGAAAGAGCGAAGGATTAATCAAGAGTATCCCCAAAGGCAACAAACCTTTCGAAACAGTTCATATTGATCATGTAAACATCGCGGATAACCGGGTGCGTAACAAATTGTTCGTCCTCGAACGAATCAACTCAAATTCCAGGTGGTTCCCTAACGATCACGCAATACTGAGACTAAACAAATATCATATCTAAACAAATACAAATGAAGATAAAACTAACAAAACAAAAACCATATAAAATAGGGGAGAAAATTTTTTTTGTTTTTACTCTTCGTTGACACCCTTCTCCATAGTCGCATATTTGCCGGCTCCCAAACCCCTTCGTATCTTTTTTGGTTAAGCTGGAATTCAGGAACATCAGCAACAACATAACGATTCTTTCTCAAAACTTCTACTATTTGATACGGTCCTTTGAATTTGGGCTTGAGTTTTGGAGAAATTTCTTTAGTGCAGTTATTGATGTTTAGCATCACATAATCTCTGACATAATATTCTTCAGGTAACTTTCGTTTTTTATTTGCTTGGTTCAACATTTTTTTCTGACCTTTAGTGATTTGTTTTTCTGCTTCACGAATTAACCTCAAAGTCCGTGCATCCTTGTTCACATACGAATTCAGCAATGAAGTCATTTACTTTTTCCTTCTGACCTATACCGAATAAAAGTGTACTTGGAGTTTCTTTAGTTGACGAACGACTTATTTACATCGCATCCCATAATTTATAGTTCACTCGTTTTGTGGAGCTTTATATGAAACTTACTGTTAATTTGTTAATTATTTTTTACCAAATCATACCTAAACTAGGTCATATCTTGTAGTTAGTGGTTATTGTAAGTGAAGTGAAGAATAATATTCAAAATGGTAAGTAACTACAGTTTTTGTTTGCTTATCACAGACTATAGAAAAATAAGATGAAATAACCATTAAAACATTTTGCAGGAACTTTCAAAGAGGAAAAAACTTTCCGAAGCCTAATGTCGAAGTCAAAAACGAGAGAAGGAGAAACAGAAAGAGAAACTGGCAGGTTCTATGTTCAAATTTTTGAACACATCTGAAAATAAGCAATTTGATGAAAATACTGCAACTGACACACCGTCGACATCGGGTCTACGCCGCAAGTCTAGAGTATTAATGAATCTGAAAAGGAAAAAATATGTGACAGTCCTGCTCCTTCGAAAAATACCACAAGTGAAGATACACTTGAAGAAATACCTGAAGAATTTTTAAGTAATATATCGTCATCATTGATACCAACTAACGATGATCCTGGTTTGTGCCCTGATATCATTTACGTCGATATTGTTAACATTTTAGTTGGACGTGGTCCTGTACAGGTATGTAACCACAATTTTCCTGTTAATTCTAATGGACGAAAATTTTGTGACTATTACTATTATAGACATCTTTCTTATGGCGAGAAAATTAATAGAAATAGGCTAATTTATTTTATTTCAAATGATTCTGTTTATTGCTTGTGTTGCAAAATATTCGGTAATATTTCAAGTACTTTTTCGAATTTATCAGGTTTTTCGGACTCGAAACATTTGTCAATCACTTTGAAAACGCACGAAACGAGCGATTTTCACAATAAAAACCTAAAAGCATGGGTACAATTAATTAATATGTTTAAAACTAAAACTACTGTTAATCAGACGCAACTGAGATTATCAGAGTCAGAAAAAATGCATTGGTGTGACGTATTAGAAAGAATCATAGCTGTTATAAAGATTTTGTCTCGTCAATGTCTGGGTTTTCGAGGTTCAACGAAAAAACTTTTTGAGAATAATAACGGTAATTTTCTGAAAGCTATAGAAATGATAAAATCATTTGATTCAGTTACGCGGGAACACATCCGCAGAATTGAATTAAAATCTAACCTTAGTATGGGTATTATTTAGGTGACCAAATTCAAAATGAAACTATAGAGTTACTTGGCGCACAATTTTAAGTGGGCATACAGGTTGAGTACGCAATAATTGAAAACCGAAGGAATTGAATAAGGAATGAATGAGGAATTTTGTATATTGCCGCACTATAATAAAACGTTTCCGCCGAAGTTCGTTGCATCGATTTCAACGTTCGCAAATCCGCATTTTTGTCACACCAATTGGAAATTATCAGTTCAATCATATTTGCTGAATTTTTAAATATGAATGAAGCATATTATCCAATATTATATATTCGATTTTCATCTCGAAAATAGCCGAAACAATTTCCAATCTTAGTGCATTCCGTAACCTTTGAAGAATAATTCGATACGAGTTAAATGAAAATTCAACTGGAAATTCGCAATCCTATAAATGAAAAATGTTCTAAAAACGCCTGTCAGTTGTTTGACATTAAGGAAGATCCAGCCAGTGAAAACTGTTTATTCCATTCACTAACAGATTTCATGAAAGACACGAAGAATAATTCCGAAAATATTCCTAATCAACAAGAATTAAGAATAAAAGCCGTGAATCACATTTTCACGCGTAATACAGCCGGATTTGAATCAAATTGGGATAGATTCAAACACAATATTATATTTAATCTGCAGAACAGAATAACATTTATATCGAAATATGGTGAAAATGAAAGGATAAACAACGAAATCAAAACATCATATTTTGAATACATGTCAACAGATGGGATATATGGAACTTTCACGGATATCAGCTGCAGAAGTACACAACTTCGCTGGTCAAATAGTGCAGCGTAATAGTGATGATCCTAATAAGTTCGTCTGTTACAATTTCGGTTTGACTGGAAATTCTGAATTAGACGAATCGAAACCAAAAATTTTCCTTCTCTTTGATGGACCAGCTGACGGTGGACATTTCCGATGTTTAATCCCGAAGAATCGGAAAATTGTAATGCCGATACCAACAGGGGACTACATACTAGAAATAAACGAAAAGAAATTGAGAAAATTGGTGATATCTAAAATCAACAAGAATATAAAACCGGCCATTGAAAAAGTGTCAAAACCGATTCTGTTTGAATGTGACGTGTGCAAACAGTCCTTCCGAACTCTCAAAGGTATGAAAGTTCATCGAAACCGGCATGCACGCGAAGCTAATAATAGCACAGCAGAGAACATCAAATCACGACTGATACGAAACTTAACAAACAAAGAAAACACAATGAATGACTGCCCTTATGAATCGAAATTGGGGGTTGAAAGCAAAAAATGGGAAAACATTTTTGAAATCCATGAAAACGCTGATGTATTCGACGAAATCAAATTCGATTGTGACGTTGATTCATTTCTAGAATTTCTTTTTGAAGCAAACGAAAAATTACCTGTGCCGAAACATCCTGCCATAAAATTTTACCAACTGAGGCAAAGAAAAAAGTGGACTGTCACAACAGCTCAACAGTCACGCTCATCCAATCCGCAACGAACAGATACTAAAACTAAACAACGTCGTAGAGATCAATATAGATATGAGTTAACACAATATTGGTATTACAATCAACGAAAAAAAGGCTGTTCGTGAAGTGTTGAATGAACGTACTTCTAAGAAGTGCAAAATAAAAAAGGGAATGCTAGAAGCACATTTTAAAAAAATCTTCGAACAGAAAAACAATAAAACATTGGAATCATATGAGTCGAATGGGAATGATGAAAACATTGTCGTTACCGAGGAAGAAGTTAAAAAGCAATTGAAAAGAATATCGATAGATACATCTCCAGGATGCGATAGCGTACTGGTCAAAACATTGAAGCAAATAAACGTATCAAAGTCGATTGCATCTATTATGAATTCAATGTTGATGTCTGCATACGTGCCTAATAGTTTCCGAGGAGGAAATTTGATACTGATCGATAAAGGTTGTCATATGAACGAAATAACTAACTGGAGACCGATAACTATATACTCTGTTGTACGAAGAATCATCGAAAAAGTATTAGACGAAAAACTACGAAGCCAGATCCGAATAACCAGTAATCAAAGAGGATTTAAAACTAGTATGCATGGTTGTCACGTGAACGCAAAACTGATAAATGCATGTTTGCAGAAAGCAAAGAGACTCAATCAAGATTGTGTCATAGCATTTTTAGATGTTTCGAAAGCATTCGATCGAATAGGTCACCTACACATCTCGAACACACTTAAAGCTCAAGGTGTTTCATCGAATTTACACAACCTAATTATGAATCTCCTGACAAAAAACGTAGTATCAATACAAACAAGCGAAGGAAAATCAAAACCAATAAGTGTGCAGTGTAGTGTGCCACAAGGAGGGCCTTTGTCACCAACTCTTTTCAACATCGCCATTGATTTTATCTATAACGAAATCTGCGATGGACAATTTGCAAACGCCAATGGATATCAATTCTCGAGAGAATATGATGCGCTTTGTTTAACAGGTTTTGCAGACGACCAAGCAGTGTCAAGCAAATCTAAAGATTGTTCAATCGATTTGGTACAAAACCTTTTCCGAAAAGTCGGACTTGAAATTAACCCGAAGAAAAGCCGAGCAATCATCATCGGGAAAGGTCAACTTATCAAAGACCAACTTATTCTATTAGACGGTAGCGAAATCGCAAGCATAAACGGCAACGAAAGAATTAGATACCTTGGCTGCTCTTTCACTTCTGAATTAGTCTTTGATGATTCCATTGTTGAGAAATTGAACGCAAATCTGAGTAAACTGTCTGTATCGCCACTACTAAAGCCAGACCAGAAACTGAACATGATAATTCTATACGTATTTCCAACGTTAATATATCCATTGCAAATCGCCCCAATAAACAAAATACCGTCATATGTTACCGAAGGCCTCGATATAATGATTCGACGAACAGTTAAGGACATTATTGGAATACCGATGCGAACGAACGATAACTCATTTTATGCATCGAGAAAACTGAGTTCAGGCCTCTTAAAATCGAGTTGGGAAGTCCATCTCCAACATTTTGCTATTGCAAATAAATTGTCGAATATTGACGACGGCCTATTTCATGAAGTCTACGACTGTTCTAAAGCTGGTGTAATTTGAAATACCAAGGATCAGGAGTTGTACATTTCCAAACTCACATTCCTAGTAATCATTTCATTTATAATAAGAACGCGTTATCGTCGTCAGAATGGGTTGCGGCTATCAAACTTAATTCAAACTACGCAAATCTCAATGGTGTACCTGGTAATGTCTCCTCTTCCATCCTCTGTCGCAAGTGTAACGGAGAGATTTAATCTATTTCACATGTAAACGAAAGTTGTCAGGCCAATTCTCAGCTTATCACTGCACGACACCACAAAATCAAATATCAACTCACAAAATTGTTGGAAGAGAAGGGATTGAAATGTTTCGAAGATGTTCACAGCCTTGATCTTGATGGACGATCGGAACAAACTAAGATAAAGACCTCCGATTTGCGTGAAATATCTCCTTTTTTTGTGCCCTTTACAATGGTGTATCACAAGATGGGGGTTACCATTTGAAAAAAAAAAGTTGGGGGGGATGGGCATCCCCACAGAGGAGGGTCAAACAATTTGACCCCCCCAAAAGGTAGTCCCTTTTGTGTGAAAAACATACCCCAAGTTGTATCCCTTTACCTGCAACCGTTCAAAAGTTATCAGGCCGTACCCGGACTTTTGGGACAGCCTGTATACATAATCAATTGTCTTATTTCAGGAAATAGATGTTTCCGTCGGAAAATGTTGCGTCTTGTTGGAAAATAAGTGAAAATTTTTGAAAATTTTACGATGATGACCATTCTTTTCCACGTCCGCATGAATAATAGGTCCATTTGAATACGAATCCGTTGTTTTTGTCTCAAAAAATTTCCCGCCAGGAAGTATACCGAGGGACCTGACTCCTATACCTTTAGACAAATGTCGCCGTTTTTAATATTTTCCGAACGAAAGGAGACTGATGGAAAATTCAAAGTTTGCATATATACATAATCAATTGTCTACTTACAGGAAATAAATATTTCCGTCGGAAAATGTTGCGTCTTGTAGGAAATTCATGAAAACTTTTGAAATTTTCACGCTGATGACCATTTTTTTTTACGTCCGCAAAAAAAATACGTCCTGTTGAACACGAATCCGTTGTTTTGGTCTCAAAAAATTTCCATCCAAGAGGTAAATCGATCCTATACCTTTAGACAAATGTCGACGTTTCTAATTTTTTCCGAACGAAAGAAGACTTGGAAAATTCAAAGTTTGCATATATACATAATCATTTGTCTATTTACAGGGAATAAAAGTTTCCATCGGAAAAAGTTTGCATTGAGACGGTACTCGGCTTCAGCGAGTCGTCTTAGGGAAATGTCGCCATTAACCCGGCTTGGAAAATTCGTTTGTAAGTATTCTCTGAATTGTATTTTTTTTTTCTTCTCATTTGTTGTTCATTTTTTTTATTCTTCTCTTTGTTATTTCATTATGAAAATGGTTTTTTATGAAAATGGTATGGTCGGTGAGTGTAAGGTGGAGCATAAGAATTAAGCAATCATATCGCCGAGGGAGACAGCAGCTAGATTTGGAGCTATGGGCTGATCAAATCCAAGTACTACAGCAACCCGTTACGACTAGTTACAAAGGAGAAGCAAGGTGATTATGGAAAATTCTACGAAGAATATTATGCAGTCGATAGTTAACGCTTGGTGATCGAAAATCGAAGATTTGACGTCGATAATCGGAGGTGACGGTCGATACTTTTCGATTCAAGCGGCTGAAGTAATTGTGGGAATGGCGACAGCAAGAAAATCTCTAACACCCCCCACCCACAAACGTCATCGAATAGTCTGGAGAGAGCACATGTTGGAAGAGATGGGAGAGTACGAAGCTGTAAGCTGAGAAGCTGGGTTGCGTTGCAAGGCTTAGATTTGGCTGGGATTTTTTTTGGAGTTTTTTTGTTGTTTTTTCTTGACCTCACACAACCGACATTTTGGTGAGTGTATTTAAGAACAATAAATCGTTCAATCCGGGATCGATATTTAGTTGATTGATAGCTTCGTTCCCGCGATTTTCAGTACTTTTAGTTTTCCGCGTCGAGCTGCTATCGAAAGCAAACCAAAAAGCCGGCGAAGAGTGTGGCGAGGGAGTTTTCCTTCGATTTTCTCGTCACATAAATGGCGATCCTGCCAGGATTTTCCTGCGAATTTTCTAGAATAACTTCGCGTTGACCGTAGTTTTATCGCGTATTTCAGAATAATTCCGGTTCGAGACGACGTTGATTGAATTCGCGAGAACACCTGCAACGCATTCGTTATTTTTTTATTTTTCAGCGAATTATCGGAACGCGTTCAAGTTACGAATTTGATATCGATTTAATAATTTGTCGAACGATCCGAATGATCGATACAATGGCAACCGGAACTAGTTCTAATGACGTAAACTTCGGTGTTGAATCTGTGATCCCTGAGAACGTTACCACAGGGGAACTAATCGGGTGGATCGAAAGTTTGGATATCGAACAAGTGCGCAATATTATCGAGGGATTTGGATTACCCATTTCGGGAAATGTCGCGATACTGAGGAGGCGTTTGCGAATGCGAATCGAAGAAAATAATCGTGTTTTTGAATCGAACGATGCTTGCGCTGGTTTTTCTCAGGAAAAAAAAGTCGCCGGAGTACTTCAAAGCACGTTTACCGCCGAACGTATGATGCGAACAGGGAACGCTAGCAGACCGAATAGTCCAGCTGTCGAATTAACGCCTCGATTTTCCGATTTTCCCTCGTTGCTTAATATCGAACGTGAATTACCAAATGTTGCGGGTGCAATTCCGAAATCAAGTGACTCGAATTTGCGAGCGGCAACAACACGGAGAACACCACCTTTCGAACGAAATATGTTAGATAACTCCGATTATCCGACTCGTATCAGTTTTCGCGAGGCAGTTTCTCCTAGCGATGGTGTTGGACAATCGCGCAGTGCGTTGGGTGAATCTCGGCGCCCCAATGACAACCAACCCCATTTCGATAGGCGTTTTGACAATGATGATATGAGACGTGGTACGGAGGGGATAAGAGTGTTAAATTATGTAGATCCCGTAGAACGGACGAATTTCGGTGGTACGACCGGATGTAGCCGTCCATTCCTTTCTAGCACCTATTCGAATTCGATAGTTCCTATTCAGGACACACTTCGAAAATTAGGCTTGCGGTTCAATGGAATAGACCAGGCGGAATCATTTTTAAGTCGTATACTGGAATGTCGGGCTATGTTTCCGGAGTCGGACGGCGAAATATTGCGATGTGTTCCATTCTTTCTTACCGATCGTGCGTGGGAATGGTATTATGCTAAAAAACATAGTTGGCGTCATTTTGAAGATTTTGTCGAATCGTTCCGGCGTCGTTTTTGAGATCATCGTCCCGGGCGACTATCCTAAATAAAATTATTAGGCGTACGCAAAGTCCGGACGAACCGATGTTGGAATATTTAACTAGCATTCAGTACTTGTCTAAGAAAGCCTCGCATTCATTGTCCGAAAGCGAATTGATTGAATACGCTTATCGCAATCTACTGCCGCGGATAAGCCAATTTATATCGTACCGAGACGTTCGAAATTTTGAAGATTTAGAAGAGATCGCGTCGGACATCGAGCAACGTCAGATAACAGGCAGATCATATCTTCCGCCACCGTCGGCCGAGAGATCAGTCTATTCCGAGTTAGCGTACCGTAGCCCCAAAAATTCGCGAAATTACCGGTCGTGTCGAGTCCAACACGTCGGTTTGAATACGGTAGCAGATCAAAGGGTTGAAACCGTGGGATTCAGGGCGGACAATATAAACGAATTTTCTGTGGTCACGGAGAGAAATGATTCGCGTCGTGGAGGAAAATCGATTGTAAAGGATGAAAAACCTGGGCCTTCCACGGACGTGTTGACTTCGCGAAGGAAGATTTCCGAGCCTGCTTCAGAAGAAGTAGTTGATTTAAAAAAATCCTGTTGGAATTGCGGAGACATTGCTCATCGGTTTTTACGTTGTCCGGAAAAGCTTCGTCGTTTTTGTTTTGGATGCGGACAGGCTGGTGTGCACAAGACACATTGCACGTTTTGTCAATCGAAAAAATTGAGTTCGGGAAATGCGAACGGGAATCGGTACTAAGGGCTCTGTCGATTCCTGTCCAACATGAAGAGCCCAATTTAAACATTATTGAACCGGTCAGTAGAGTGGAAGGTTTAGATTTCGACCAGGATGGTTTCTTACGCGTGTGGGTCGATGGTGCTTGTTCATTCAACGGCAAAGATAGAGCAGTGGTTGGAATTGGAGTGTGGTTTGGTGAGTCCCACCCATTCAATTATTCCGAACAATTACGGGAACACGCGACAAACCAACGCGCGGAAATGTCAGCGGTGTCGAAGGCTGCAGAGTTAGTAAAACATCAATGGCCAAATATTAATAAATTACGTATATACTCCGATTCAAAATATATTCGTGACTGTTGGACGGTGTGGATTCCGATGTGGGAATCGCAGGGATGGGCCAGTCGACCACGAAAAAATGTCGTAAATCGGGATTTGTTGGAGCCGTTAGTAAAACGTCTGCGTACTTTTGAGGACGTAGATATTCGCTTTGTACCATCGCATTCGGGAGAGTTAGGAAATACGAAGGCTGATGAGTTGGCTCGTACAGCTGCGCGGGCTAATTCGGAGGCAGATGAAGAGAAATCCGGGACAGTGGCGCAAATCTCGTCAGGTCGCGTCATTCGTGCCAACGGTGTTGCCCCCCTGATACTGGATACCAAGGTGGCAGGGATTCCTACTCGTGGTTTGATTGATTCGGGAGCAACACAAACGTTTTTGAATTCGAGCACCTTCGATAAATTGCAGAAATTTGGGAATGTCAATCCCAATGAAACGTTGAAAGTTCGGTTGGCGAATGGTACTATTGTTACCACTTTGGGTGCCGCAGTATTCGCGTTTGAGGCCGAGGGACGTAAGCGTTCGTTGCAAGTTTATTGCATTCCGGATTTGGCCGAATCGTGTGTGTTAGGTTTAGATTTTCTGGGAAAGTTTGGTATAGTCTTGATTTTTTCGGACAGAACTTAGCGGTTCAACGAGACGTTAAAGACAAAGTTCTCATTTGGTCCAGACCGTGCGTCTGCCGCCCTTTCGATCTGTTGCGAATTGTCTGAAATAAGTAGCGAACAAATTAACAAACTGCGCCTTATGCTAGATCAAGAGATTGATCCGCTTCCGGAGAACGAAAACTCATCTTGCGGAATACCACATCGATGTTGGTCAACACTCACCGATCACACAGCGATTCTGCGCAGTATTTGCATATATACATAATCAATTGTCTACCTACAGGAAATAAACGTTTCCGTCGGAAAATGTTGCGTTTTGTTTGAAGATTCCTGAAAACTTTTGAAATCTTCACGATGATGCCCATTTTTTTCCACCTAAGCATGAATAATACGTCCATTTGAATACGAATCCGTTGTTTTTTTCTCAAACATTCTTCCGCAAGGAAGTATAACGAGGGACCTGTCTCCTATACCTTCAGACAAATGTCGCCGTTTTTAATTTTTTCCGAACGAAAGACGACTGATGGAAAATTCAAAGTTTGCCTATATACATAATCAATTGTCTTCTTACAGGAAATAAATGTTTCCGTCGGAAAATGTTGAGGTCTTCAGTTTGAGCACTTGCTTTAATCAAGTAAGCACCTAGCCAATCTTAGTGAACTACATGCTATTTTTAAAATATTCTGATCATCTATTAAATTATTGAAAACCGTTTTTTACAATCTTTTGTGGCTTAGCCATTACAATTTCTACATCTTTGGCAGGGGAGTAAACGATTGTTAAGGTGCCCTTTTTATTTTTCCGAGATCCCAAGCGATTTTTTGGAAATGAGCGCAGCGAATCAAAAAACATCTTTCTTGGGCCATAACTTTTGAACAAACTAAGATAAAGACCTCCGATTTGCGTGAAATATCTTCTTTTTTTGTGCCCTTTACAATGGTGTATCACAAGATGGGAGTTACCATTTGAAAAAAAAAAGTTGGGGGGGATGGGCATCCCCACAGAGGAGGGTCAAACAATTTGACCCCCCCAAAAGGTAGTCCCTTTTGTGTGAAAAACATACCCCAAGTTGTATCCCTTTACCTGCAACCGTTCAAAAGTTATCAGGCCGTACCCGGACTTTTGGGACAGCCTGTATATATAATCAATTGTCTTATTTCAGGAAATAAATGTTTCCGTCGGAAAATGTTGCGTCTTGTTGGAAAATAAGTGAAAATTTTTGAAAATTTTACGATGATGACCTTTCTTTTCCACGTCCGCATGAATAATAGGTCCATTTGAATACGAATCCGTTGTTTTTGTCTCAAAAAATTTCCCGCCAGGAAGTATATCGAGGGACCTGTCTCCTATACCTTTAGACAAATGTCGCCGTTTTTAATATTTTCCGAACGAAAGAAGACTGATGGAAAATTCAAAGTTTGCATATATACATAATCAATTGTCTACTTACAGGAAATAAATATTTCCGTCGGAAAATGTTGCGTCTTGTAGGAAAATTCATGAAAACTTTTGGAATTTTCACGCTGATGACCATTTTTTTTCACGTCCGCAAAAAAAATACGTCCATCATCAACATCAATGGCCAAATATTGATAAATTACGTATATATTCCGATTCAAAATATATTCGTGACTGTTGGACGGTGTGGATTCCGATGTGGGAATCACAGGGATGGGCCAGTCGACCACGAAAAAATGTCGTAAATCGGGATTTGTTGGAGCCGTTAGCAAAACGTCTGCGTACTTTTGAGGACGTAGATATTCGCTTCGTACCATCGCATTCGGGAGAGTTAGGAAATACGAAGGCTGATGAGTTGGCTCGTACAGCTGCGCGGGCTAATTCGGAGGCAGATGAAGAGAAATCCAGGACAGTGGCGCAAATCTCGTCAGGTCGCGTCATTCGTGCCAACGGTGTTGCCCCCCTGATACTGGATATCAAGGTGGCAGGGATTCCTACTCGTGGTTTGATTGATTCGGGAGCAACACAAACGTTTTTGAATTCGAGTACCTTCGATAAATGTCGGAAATTTGGGAATGTCAATCCCAATGAATCGTTGAAAGTTCGGTTGGCGAATGGTACTATTGTTACCACTTTGGGTGCCGCAGTATTCGCGTTTGAGGTCGAGGGACGTAAGCGTTCGTTGCAAGTTTATTGCATTCCGGATTTGGCCGAATCGTGTGTGTTAGGTTTAGATTTTCTGGGAAAGTTTGGTATAGTCTTGATTTTTTCGGACAGAACTTAGCGGTTCAACGAGACGTTAAAGACAAAGTTCTCATTTGGTCCAGACCGTGCGTCTGCCGCCCTTTCGATCTGTTGCGAATTGTCTGAAATAAGTAGCGAACAAATTAACAAACTGCACCTTATGCTAGATCAAGAGATTGATCCGCTTCCGGAGAAGCTAACGAAAGCTCATCTTGCGGAACACCACATCGATGTTGGTCGACACTCACCGATCAAACAGCGATTCTGCGCAGTAGCTCCAACTATTTATCGATATATTTGTGGTGAGATTGATCGAATGTTGTCGGAAGAAATAATTGAACCCTCAACGAGTGCTTGGTCCAATTCCATCGTAGTCGTGAAAAGATCGAACGGAAAAAAACGGTTTTGTTCCGATTTTAGAGCGGTTAATAAAATCACGAAAAAAGATAGTTATCCGATACCTTTGATGAATACTATCCTGGATCAATTAAGGGATGCATGTTATATATCCACTATCGATCTGAGTCAAGCGTATCATCAAATACCGTTATCCAAGGAAAGTCGAGAAATAACTGCCTTTGCCGTTCCGGGTAAAGGGTTGTTCCAATACCGGGTAATGCCGTTTGGCCTTACTAACGCGCCGGCCACGTTCCAACGTTTTGTCGATGAATTGTTCGGTTCTGACTTTGGGAATAACGTATTTAAATATTTGGACGATACAATAGTGGTATCTGGAGATTTTGATACGCACATACAGTGCCTGCAACGCGTGCTTCGTCGGTTGAAGGAGGCGAATCTAACCGTGAATCGAGATAAGTGCGAGTTCGTTCGTTCTCGTGTTCCGTATCTAGGCTTCATTCTTGATAATTCCGGTTTGCATGTAGATCCGAATAAAATCGAGCCTCTCTTAAACTTGGATAACCCACGATCGTTGAGACAGGTACGACGGCTTTTAGGGATGGTTAGTTGGTATCGTCGTTTTGTGACGGATTTGGCAGTTTTTGTGGAACCAATAGCGAAATTAACTTGGAAAGGACAGAAATTCGTGTGGGGTACCGAACAATCTGATGCGTTTAGTCGAATAAAGAAAGTTTTAACTTCTGCCCCAGTATTGGGATGTCCCAAGTTCGAGCTACCTTTTGTTTTGCAATGTCATGGCAGCACTGAAGGACTGGGTGCAATTTTAAGCCAAGAATTTGACGGACGCGAAACGGTCATAGCGTATAGCAGTCGTATTCTAACCGAGGCGGAGCGAAAGTTTTCGAAAATAGAGCGTGAGTGTTTAGCGGTCTTTTGGGCCGTAATGAAATTCCGTCCGTATCTTGAAGGAACGACATATAAAGTTTATACCGATGCCGGAAGTTTACAATGGCTTTTAAACCATAAAAATGCGTCCGGGCGCTTAAGTCGTTGGATTTTGGCTCTCCAAGACCAAAATTTCCAAATTTGTCATCGAGGGGAACGTCTAATTGTTTGCCGGAAATTCTGGCGCGTACGCCGGATGAATCTGATGCGCGGTGCTCAAATTTGAACACTAAATTTAGCGATGATTCCGATTCGTGGTACGTGAGTCGTTTCAAAGCTTTGAAATCGGAACCAGACAAACATCCTGACTGGAAAATAATAGACGGTCGTCTCTATTACTATCGGTCGCGAAACTTATTGAACGAGGTATTGACTGATCGGGAAGCTTGGAAGCTGGTGATCCCTCGGCGCTTGCGTACCGGAGTGGTAAAGGAATGACACGATTCCGCTCAGGCGGGACACTTGGGTACTACTAAAACTTGCTTCAGAGTATCGCAGCAGTATTTTTGGCCAAATATTTTTCGAGACGTGTCCAAGTACGTTAAACACTGTGTGACTTGTCAGAAGAACAAAGTAGAGCAGAATTTGCCGGCGGGTTTAATGCGAGATCGAGCAGTATCGGAACCGTGGCAAGTGGTGGCGGCAGATATCCTTGGTCCGCTTCCGAAAAGTACATCGGGTAACGAATATTTACTAGTAATGCAAAATTTATTCACAAAATAGGTCGAAATCGAACTATTAAGACGGGCCACTGGTGCTAAAATAAAAGAGGCATTCGATGACCTTATCGTTAACCGTTGGGGTGCACCCGAAACGTTACTTACGGATAATGGTACTGAATTTGTCAATACTTTTATTCAAAATCTTGCCCTGGGAAGAAACATTACCTTGCAAACAACGCCGGTATATTGCCCTCGTGCTAATCCTCAGAACGAGTTAATCGCGTACTGAAAACAATGATTGCGTGTTTTGTAGCCGATGATCATACTGATTGGGATTCCCATATTTCAGATTTCAGATTCGCTTATAATTCCGCGTATCATGAGGCTCTTCAAGCTACACCTGCGTTTCTGAATTTAGGTCGTGAAATAAAACCGAACCATCCGTTGCGGAGT
Source organism: Novius pumilus (assembly GCA_020654155.1). Lineage (NCBI taxonomy): Eukaryota > Metazoa > Arthropoda > Insecta > Coleoptera > Coccinellidae > Novius > Novius pumilus. The sequence continues at coordinate 28,072 of JAIFOV010000659.1, forward strand.
CGAGTAGAGACCAGTTCTGGAAAAACTCTACTTCGTGAGCTTCCGGAAGACTGGAAAAACCGTTTGAGACAGGTTTCGGAGTTGCAACGCATTATTGCTTTAGATCTTGACGGTTCACGTGAAAAGCAAAAGTATTATTATAATACTCGGCATCGTCCTATCGCGTTTGAAGTTGGGCAGCTGGTGCTAATAAAAAATCATGTACTTTCTTCATCGACATGAAAATTCACCGCTCGTCTAGCGGAGAAGTTTTCGGGACCGTGTCGCGTAGAACGAGTAATTTTGCACAGCTTGTATTTGATACAGCATCTCGGAACGGGTAAAAGACATCGAGTCTCCTTTAGTGATTTGAAAGTATTTTACGATCCGGTGCATAAGTATTGAATTTAGTAAGAAGTTATCTCCTTTCGTTTCAATTATTGTTTTTTTTATTTGGCTTAATTTTTGTTGTTTAACATAATTGTTATGGTCGAGTTTTGGGAACCAACTTTTTGGCCCCCCTGATGAGACGGTCCTCGGCTTCACCGAGTCGTCTTGGGAAATTGCCATTAACCCGGCTTCTCGGTAAGTATTCTCCGAGTTGTATTTTTTTTTCTTCTCATTTGTTGTTCATTTATTTTATTCTTCTTTTTGTTATTTTATTATGAAAATGGTTTATTATGAAAATGGTAAGGTCGGTGAGTGTGAGGTGAAGCATAAGAATTAAGCAATCATATCGCCGAGGGAGACAGCAGCTAGATTTGGAGCTATGGGCTGATCAAATCCAAGTACTACAGTAATCCGTTACGACTAGTTACAAAGGAGAAGCGAGGTGATCATGTAAAATTCTACGACGAATATTATGCAGTCGATAGTTAACACTTGGTGATCGAAAATCGAAGATTTGACGTCGATAATCGGAGGTGACGGTCGATACTTTTCGATTCAAGCGGCTGAAGTAATTGTGCGAATGGCGACAGCAAGAAAATCTCTAACACCCGCCACCCACATACGTCATCGGATGGTCTGGAGAGAGCACACGGTGGAAGAGATGGGAGAGTACGAAGCTGAAGCTGAGAAGCTGGGTTGCGTTGCAAGGCTTAGATTTGGCTGGGATTTTTTTTGGAGTTTTTTTGTTGTTTTTTCTTGACCTCACACAACCGACATTTTGGTGAGTGTATTTAAGAACAATAAATCGTTCAATCCGGGATCGATATTTAGTTGATTGATAGCTTCGTTCCCGCGATTTTCAGTACTTTTAGTTTTCCGCGTCGGGCTGCTATCGAAAGCAGACCAAAAAGCCGGCGAAGAGTGTGGCAAGGGAGTTTTCCTTCGATTTTCTCGTCACAGCATATATAAATAATTATTTGTCTACTTACAGGAAATAAAAGTTTTCGTCGGAAAATATTGCGTCTTGTTGGTAAATTCGTGAAAACTTTTGATAATTTCACGATGATGACCATTTTTTTTTACATCCGCATGAGAAATACGTCCATTTGAATACAAATCCGTTGTTTTTTTCTCAAAAAATTTCCCGCCAGGAAGTATATCGAGGGACCAGTCTCCTATACCTTCAGACAAATGTCGCCGTTTTTAATATTTTCCGAACGAAATAGGACTGATGGAAAATTCAAAGTTTGCATATATACATAATCAATTGTGTACTTACAGGAAATAAATGTTTTCTTCGGAAAATGTTGCGTTTTGTTGGAGAATTCGTGGAAACTTTTGAAATTTCCAAGACGATGACCATTTTTTTCCACGTCCGCATAAAAAATACGTCCATTGTATACGAATCCGCTGTTTTTTCTCAAAAATTTTCCGCCAGGAAGTATATCGAGGACCTGTCTCCTATACCTTCAGACAAATGTCGCCGTTTTTAATATTTTCCGAACGAAATAGGACTGATGGAAAACTCAAAGCTTGCATATATGTAAGGTAGGTTTTGTCTTTTCTTCTATCTCAACAAATCTAGATTCGCCAGATGCAGTTTATTACTGTAATTACAAAATAACAATAACATTCGAAATTAAACCTAATTATTCGATTATCTGTGTATACAATGTTTGTACAAGAGCTCACCTGAATTTATAACGGAAGTCACTTTTCCGAAGGCTCAATAAGAAGAAACAAACGTACATAAACTTCCTTGCTAAATGTTCGGCGTGTCGACCACAACTGAACTTATCTCAACCTCACCCAATCTAATCATATTGATTCTAAGATGATATTGAAGGGTCAATGAATCTTACATCCCCCCTTTTTAAGGAGACACCCTCTTTTTTTCATGATTATTATTATTATTTTTTTTATTTATTATTTTTTTCTTTTTGTGAACAAGGAATTTGATAGAGTAGCATTTTACTAACATGATATAAACGAAAATCTTTTTCTTTATAACCTAAATCAACTGTGAAGACGGAATCCGACGGTTTTTCTACAATTGGGAATGGACCAATCCGAATTGGATCTAATTTACTCCGATTCAATTTATTACCATTTTCAATGGATACTTGATCTCCGATATTAAACATATATTCTCTACGTGTTCTGTCTATTCTCTTCTTGTTCGATGCGTGAGCCTGAAGAAAATTTTCGTATGCCTGAATCTTATCTTTTTTTATATCGCGGAATTCTGATGGTACTATATCTATCGTTATCCCATTCATGAGGTAATTTGGGGTGAATTGTGTTGCACTGTCCACATGGTGTTATTATATTCAGTCACACACTGTTGAGCAATCGTTGTCCATTTTTTTTTTGGAATTTCGTTAAGTCTACACCTTTTCCTGTTCACCAACGTCTGATTGAGTCTTTCGTTTAGCTCATTCGAGCAGGGACTGTCTACAGCGTTAAATATATGAGTGATATTTTTGCTTTCTAAGTATTGTTTTACTTCTTTCGAGCTTAATCCTCCGTATTGATCTGTCATTATAGTTTTTATGCTCTTATTACTTTTATGGTGTATGTCACGGATTAATTTAATAAAATCACTACTGGATTGGTATTTGGATGTCGAAATGTATGCGTATCTCGTGAAATGATCAACCAACAAATGCAAGTATATTTTTGAAGATCGTCTTCCTCCAAAACCTCCTATTGTATCAAGGGACATTATCTCAAAAGGTTCCTTAGCAGGACCCAGATGTCCCAATAAACCGATCAATTTCCCTCTCCTGGTTTTGTTTTTCGCAAGAAGCACAATACTCTCGCACCTTATTGTACATGTTCCGAAAATGGTAATGTTGTTTTATAGTATTCGTAACATGTTGGAATCCTATATGACCAAAAAACAAATGAACTCGTTCAATTAATCTTTGACCATATTCTACGTATAATAAGATACGTTCTTTGTTTTTTATTTTTCTGAAAATAACTCAATTTTTTTGTACGTCTTTCACATTTATAGAAATATTTTTTTGACTTTTTATTATTTCGTTCATGTGTAGGAGATTTACTGTCCTGATAACATCAGGACCCTGATTAGTGTCACTGTCCAACACTGGATTTCTAGACAAGCAATCTGCCTCTATATTTGATTTTCCTGGATTATACTTGATCTCAAAATCGTATTGCAGAAGATAATTTATCATATCACCCAATTCTTCATCGGGTCTGGAGGTTACCTTCAAATTTTCTAAAGGCTTGTGATCTGAGAAAACGGTAAATTTATTTCCTAACAGCCAGTATTGCCAATGTTTAACCCCTTCCTTAATTGCCAAACATTCAAGATATATGGCCTCTTTCTTTTTTTGTGTCTCATTTAACTTTTTCGAGAAATATGCCACTGGTTTCAATTGACATTTCTTCTGAGGCTGTTTTAGCACTGCGCCTATCCCTTCTAAACTTGCATCAGTATAAATATAAATTGGTAGTGACCTATTAAAGACTGCTAAAATGGGTGGTGAAATCAGGTAATTCTTCATCTGTTTAAAGGAGTTTTGACACAATTGTGTCCATTTGAAATCGACATTTTTCCGTAGCAAATTATAAAACGGTTCTAAGGTCTTTGCGGAATTTGGAATGTATTTGTGATAAAAGTTGATTTTGCCTAAGAATTGCCTAATATTTTTTTTATGTTGAGGAACCGGAAATTTTTTTATTGATATTACATTATCATGTGCAGGTGTCACAGTGTTGTGACCTATTTTGTGACCTAAATATTGTACCGAATTCATAGCAAATTTGCACTTCATATATTTCAACCGGAATGCTTCTTTCTGAATAGCCTGCATCAGAGCTTCTACATGTTGAATATGCTCGTTAAATGTTTCTGAGAAAATGAGAATGTCATCTATATAATTAGTTGAAAAACCCATCAAATTATTTCTCCTTATAATTCCGGATAGAATTCTATGAAAAATGGCGGGCGAATTCTTTAGACCGAATGGCATTGCAACCCATTGCCAGTGACCATGCTGTATAACAAATGCCGTTTTATGTCTGTCTTTTACACGTATGGGTATCGACCAGAAAGCGGAGTTTATATCCAGTGCCGTGAACCACGTACTTCCTTGAGTTTTTTCTATTATGTCGTCTATTAATGGAAAAGGCTGGCTATCGGGAACTAACAGTTTACTCAAATCCCTAAAGTCGATACATAATCTATTTTTCTCTTTGTGACATCCATCATCTGTTTTCTTATATGCTAAAATAACAGGCGAAGCAAAAGGTGAACAAGACTCTTCTATTAAACCTTCTTTTAATATTTGTTTGATTTGGTTTTCAATTCCCTGTTGATCCCTAAAAGAGCATCTATAAGGTTTTTCTGCAATGTATCGGTTTTCTATCAGTTGTATATGTGCTTCATAATCTTTCACTTTTCCGGTGTCATATTTATTCTTAGCAAATAGCGATTGATACTTGTCAACTATATTATATATTTTCATTTCTTTCCAATTATCCAAATGTTCTATTTCAATCTCAAAATCGTTTATAGGTATATGCTCATGCCAATTAATATGAATTTCTGTCTCACCGATTTTTTTTCTGCTAGTTATTATTTTTATTTCTGACGCTTGTGAAATCTTCAGGTTTTCATCCTGACGTCATCTGTACTCTTTAATTGTATCGAGACCTATAAGAACGTCGAATCTGAATTCCGTGTTGTCTGTCACAAAAAATCTCATTCTTTTTTCAATATTATAAATTTTTAATCGCAAATATACTAAGCCTTTTACTTTGTCCTCTCCGCGCATTGTCCTGAAAGTATATAGTTTTAATATTTGTACATTCCTACCTAATTTCTTTAAAAATTCGTATTTGATCATTGTGATGTTGGCTCCAGGATCATATAATCCCTTTCCTGGTTGATTTTCTACGAGCACTTTCAGTTCAATAAGCAAAGGTAAATCTAGTTTTTTTGATCTGTAATATTTTTGTTTAGGGCCTCTTCTAATTCTGTATTATTAGCTACCTTTATATACCCTTCGGGTGATTTTTTATTTCTACAAAAGCGTTCTGGATGATAGTGACCCAAAAATCCCAATTTTTCGCAAATTGTGCACGGAGTTTTCCTTTGTTCCTGAATGTTATTCGTGTTGGATCTACCGGTAGTAATGTTGTTTGAACTATCTGAATATTTTGGTTTTGAATTTTTATTTGCAAATGATTCCAACTGATTGAGGTCGATCATCAATTTGCTCTGATTATCGATTTCTCGTTTGTTTAGTTTTTCGCGAATAAAGACGGGTAAGCCTACAACAATGTACATTACTCTAGATTTTTCAGTGAGATCAGGATCTGCTTCGACTAGTAGATTCAATTTTTTAACAGCGTATTCCGTCATCGAACCTTTTATAAATTTAAAATTATACGCGAATGTAACATTAGCCCAACCTTTGTCCCCATATGTATCCAAAAAAGACTGGCTCCATTCCTTCCAAGTCGGATTTTCAGCGTCAAAAATCTTCCGAGTGGCCGAGTACCATTCCTTAGGGAAACCGTCCAAAAATAGGCGTAAAGCTTCAGGGCGTTGATTTTCACTTATGTCCATTCTGTGGCATTCTGATTCGAAAATAGTGAACCAAGATCTCGCATTCTGGTATCTTCCGGTGAATATTTCCAGAACCATGTCCTTTGTTAACGTTGATAAACTCTTTCTCATTTCTGTCGTAACCTGATCCTTAGCCGCAGAGAGATTCGTTGGCGCGATCGATTCGTCCAAGTATGTACCTTTGAAACATACATTTCCTTCTTCGTCGAGGTATATTCTCTCAAGGTCGTTCCCGAGCGTAATAACGAGTTTTCGAATTTGTCCGCGTTTCTTGATTGATTTTAATCATCCTTAAATTATCGCGTTTTTCATTAATTCAGCATGCTGGCTGGGCGACCGAACATGGGGTGGAAATAAATAAACTTCTTGTTGATCGCATAACTGTATGGTTTTGATAAAATGAATTGTTGATTTCGCATCTGACGGCGATGCTTCCGCGATCAGCTGGAATTTAGCATGGATGGACATCTCCGAAAGTGGACCAGTTATAGATTTGTAAGATAGGTTTCGTCTTTTCTTCTATCTCAACAAATCTAGATTCGCCAGATGCAGTTTATTACTGTAATTACAAAATAACAATAACATTCGAAATTAAACCTAATTATTCGATTATCTGTATATACAATGTTTGTACAAGAGCTCACCTGAATCTATAACGAAAGTCACTTTTCCGAAGGCTTAATAAGAAGAAACAAACGTACATAAACTTCCTTGCTAAATGTTCGGCGTGTCGACCACAACTGAACTTATCTCAACCTCACCCAATCTAATCATATTGATTCTAAGATGATATTGAAGGGTCAATGAATCTTACATATATACATGTAGGGTCCGGTTTTCAAGGAATCATCAATTAAATTAGAACACTTATATTCAAAAAATTACAACTTCGAACAACTTATTCCTCACTTTTCACGTGTCGAGGACAGAATGGCGCGCTCAAGCGACCCCTCCCTTCATTTGACTACTCCATGCATATTTCTTATTCTAGGTTTGTACAACTATAACTAAAGCTAGACACGCACACACAAACTTAAATTCCATTATACACGACAATCAATTTCGAAATCCCACACTCGGCCATTCTATGATTGACATCTGCCCCAGATGACACACATCAGTTTAATCGTCTCCTTCAGAATCGCTAACGGTCGGATGTCGAGTAAAACAATCAGCTTCGTCCATTCCAGCTGACCACATCTTCATGTGATCAGCAGATGTTGTTGTCCTCTTTGGACCATGGTGTTTTCCAAGCTTTTGCACTATATACCTATCATTGCGCAATACTCGAATAATACGATAAGGTCCCAAATATGGCGCGTGTACCTTTAACCCTGAACCGAATTGACTATGTTTAATGGCGATTAAGTCATCTTCTTTATACTGAGTGGCTTGTTTTCTCCTTTTGTTGAATGTTCGCATGTTTTCCTGTTGTAGTTTACTAATTCTCTCCTTCGCATCTCGCCTCAAAGAGTCTCGTTGTTCTTCAAACATATTCATTCACTCTTCTTGAATGATCTCACGTACTTCTGGGTCATCTTTTAACCTTACATTTGTACCGAACAATAGTTTGAATGGTGGAACTCCAATACTGAGATTGGGTGTCGCATTGAGGTATCTCTGGACGGTATTAATGTGTTTGAACCAATTCTCGGATTCGGAGCGGATAGTTTAGTAAGCAAAGGAATAATTGTCCTGTTTACTCTTTCCACCTGACCGTTGCCTCTTGGTACCCCAGTGGTGACTTTTATATGTTGGATACCTTCTTCTTTACAGTAGTTCGTGAATGCATTGGATGTAAATGCAGTTCCTCTGTTGGAGATTATTCTTCTGCGATTCCCGAAAATAATGGATTGTCTTTGTAGCCTGTCTTACACACTTGCAGTATCTGTTGACCGTGTCGGATATAACCATACGAATTTCGAAAACGCATCGACTATAACTAGAATATAACAGTAAGATTTTTTGGTCGACGGAATAGGACCTAAATCATCAATATGAAATTTGTCTAGTGGTGCATCACCCTTATCAAAAGCATGTAAATTACCCTCAGCCTTACCCTGTTTTTTCTCACACAATATGCAATCAATACAATTTTTTATAACTCTATTTATTTCATCCCGCATACCCTTAAACCAAAAGTCTTTTCTAACAAGTGCCTCAGTTTTAGCTACTCCGAAATGACCGCGTTCATGAGATTTTCGTATTATTGAAGTCTGCATGGCTTCAGGTACGACAATTAATGGTTCATCATTAACAATTTTATATAATAAACTATTTCTAATTTCGTAATTATCAAATTCATCATCATGCACTGACTTACACAATTGCTTTATGTGAACATCTTCATTTTGAGCTTTTTTCAGTTTCGCTAAAGCGAAAGTGTCATTACATTCGTTTATTAACAGAAGAGTTAATATCGGATTCGTACTTACAGCATCAACGTGAGACATATGCTTTCCATGCCGGTGTACAATCGTGTATCGAAACTCTTTTAAAAGCGAAGCCCATCTAGCTACCCGCACGCATAAATCTCTCTTATTCATGGTCATTTGGAACGCCTGACAATGTGTCACAATAGTAAAATTCAAACCTAGCAAATAAACCCGGAATATCTTCAAAGATTTTATGATCGCGAGGACTTCCAATTCATAACTTGTGTAATTTGTCGTCGTCTGAGTCTAATTGCATCAAAATAGCTCCATACCCGAAATGTGAAGCATCGGTGTGGAGTTCGGTTTTTGCCGATGGACGGTACAATTTTAATACATGCTCGCGAGCCAACAACTGTTTTAATTTATTAAAAGATTCTAATTCGTCAGTCTCGAATTTGAATTTTACATCAAGTTTCGTTAAGTTAATTAACGGCCTAGCTATCAAAGAATAGTTCTTTATGAATTTCCGAAAATAGCCGGTAAGACCCAAAAAACTCTGTACGTCTTTAACATTAGTAGGTATTCGAAAATTTAGGACTGCTTTGGTTTTGTGCAATGAGGGTTTTACCGTTTCCTTTTCAACGATATGCCCTAGGTATTCTATCTTCTCTCTTAACAACTGACATTTCTTCCAATTGATAATCAAGCCGTATTGACTAGCATGATTCAAAATTGCCCTTAACCTCTCAACTGCATCACTCATGTTCGTCGCGAGAATAATCAAATCGTCTAAATATATTATTAACCAACGTTTATCACAAAAATCTCTAAATACAGAGTTGACAAATTTCTAAAAAACCGTTGGACAATTACAGAAACCGAATGGCGCTTTTAAAAACTCGTACTGCCCATTAGGAGTTATAAACGACGTGAATTTACGACTATTCGCTTCAATCGGAACCTGGAAGAATCCATTCTTAAGATCTAATGCGGAGAATATAGTGGAATCTTGTAAAAGATCGATTTGATCCTCTATCAACGGTAAAGGGAATCTATCTTTGATAACTTTTTTATTCAGCATCCGATAGTCAACACAAACACGCGTTTCTCCATTCTTCTTTTTGACTAATACAATCGGACTAGCATATTCCGAATCGGACGAATCAGCTATGCCGTTTGCAATCCAATCTTGTACGATATTCGCAACTTCCACCCTCTCCTGCGGAGGTAATCGACGTGGTCTCGAATAAACTGGTATGTCATCTTTTAAAACTATTGTTAATTCTACCCCGACTTCTCGTGTTTTTTCCGGCTTATAATCTTTGGTTTAAAATTTTTTTTTTAAATTTTTTTTGGGAAAGGGAAAAAATTTTAAAAAAATTTTTTTTTTTTTTTCCCCCCCCCCCTTTTTTAAAATTTTAAAAAAAAAAAACCCCAAATTTTAAAAGGGTTTTTTAAAAAAATTTGGTTCCCAAAAACCCAAAAAAAAAAAGGGGCCCCAAAAAAAAAAATTTTTTAAAAAATTTGGGTCTTCCCGGGAAAAACCTTTTGGGAAAATTTTTTTTGGAAATTCCAAAATTTTTAAAATTTTCCCCCAAAAAATTTTTTAAAAATTTTAAAAACCCTTTTTGGTTAAATTTTTTTTTTTTTAAAAAAAATTTTAAAAGGGTTTTTTTTTGGGCCCCTTTTTTTTTTGGGGAAAGGAATAAAAAATTTTTTCCCTAATTTAAAAAATTTTTAAACCCAAATTTGGGGTTTTTTTTTTTTTTTTTTTTTAAAAAAAAAAAAGGGGTTTGGGCCCCCAAAAAAAATTTGGGTTTTTTTTTTTTTAAAATTTAAACCCTTTTTAAACCTTTTTTTTTTTTTTCCCGGGGTTTAAAATTGTTTTTCCCTTTAAATTTTTCCCGGAAAAATTTTTTTTGGAAAAAAGGAAAAAATTTAAAAATTTTTTTTGGGCCCTTAAATTTTTAAAAAAATTTTTTAAAAAAAATTTGGGCCCCCCTTTTTTTTTTTTTTTTCCCAAAAAAATTTTAAAAAAATTTTTAAAATTTTTTGGGGGGGAAAAAAAGGGGTTTCCCTTTTGGAAACCCCAAAAATTTTTGGTTTTAAAAAAATTTTTTTCCCAAAAAAAAAAATTTTTTTAAAAAAAAAATTTTTTCCCAAAATTTTTAAAAAGGGGTTTTTTAAAAAAATTTTCCGTCCCAAAAAATTTGGTTCGGGTTTTAAATTAAAAAATTTTTTTTAAAAATTTTTTTTGGGGGGGAAAAAAAGGGCCCAAGTTGGGGTTTTTGGGGAAAAGGGGTTTTTAAAAAACCCCTGCATATATACATAATCAATTGTCTACTTACAGGAAATGAATGTTTCCGTCGAAAGATGTTTCGTCTTGTTGGAAAATTCGTGAAAAGTTTTGAAATTTTCCGACGATGACCATTTTTTCTACGTCCGCATAGAAATACGTGCATTAAATACGAATCTGTTGTTGTTTCCTCAAAAATTTCCCGCCAGGAAGTATATCGGTCCTATACCTTCAGACAAATGTCGTCGTTTTAAATTTTTTCGAACGAAAACAGACTGATGAAAAATTCAAAGTTTGCATATATACATAATCAATTGTCTACTTAAAGCAATTAAATGTTTCCGTCGGAAAATGTTGCGTCTCGAAGGAAAATTCGTGAGAAGTTTTGAAATTTTCACGACGATGACCATTTTTCCTACGCCCGCATGAGAAATACGTCCATTTAATACGAATCTGTTGTTTTCTTCCAAAATTTCCCGCCAGGAAGTATATCGAGGACCTGTCTCCTTTACCTTTACACAAATGTCGCCATTTTCAATTTCTTCCGAACGACTGAAGGAAGATTCAAAGCTTGAATATATACATAATGAATCGTCTGCTCACAGGAAATAAATATTTCCGTCGGAAACTGTTGCGTCTTGTTGGAAAATTCGTGAAAACTTTTGAAATTTCCACGATGATGACCATTTTATCCACGTCCGCATAAATAATAGGTCCATTTGAATACGAATCCTTTGTTCTTTCTCAAAAATTTCCCGCCAGGAAGTATATCGAGGCACCTGTCTCCTATACCTTTAGACAAATGTCGCCGTTTTTAATTTTCCGAACGAAATAAGACTGATGGAAAATTCAGAGTTTGCATATATATTTACGTTTTTGGAACACCGAAATCCTTTTTAAAAACAATTTTTATTACGACGCGAATAGTACAATAGATCGAGCTTAACTTAACATACAATGAATATGTTCTTATTTATAACGTCGGTTAATATCGCTGACTCTACTGCTGCAGCGATTGCATCTCTATTTCCTTTTAGAAATGCCTGGGATCGAATCTCCTAATTCCTCCCTTTTTCAGTAACCGTGGCTGAGACTTCCTTTTCTTCGTAGGGTGTTAGGTATTTCTTGAACATGGCAACTATTCCAGTGGAATAGTTGCCATGTTCATCCATCTGCACGTCTGCATAGTGATGCAGACTAGAAGTAAAATTCCGTGGATAATGCGATCGTTGTCGGATGTGTGCCCACTGGTATAGGTTTTCTAGTGGCGGTATCTCTTCTTTTGTTAATAGGTGTTCCTCTTCTTGCTTCTTCAATTGGTAATCGATTGGTAGCAGATCGACGCTTTGTTTGATGTTTATTGTAACTTTCGGATAGATGTTCTTTAGATTGTTAGATATCATGCAGGAGCTTCTTATACGGCTCAATGTAGGAACTTTTATCCTTTTCTTGGTGTCGTCACAGAATTCAAAGAGCCACGTATTATTTTGGCTAATGATGGAACTGTCTTCCAATTGGTACAAATCGGTAACTATTGGCGCAGATATTCTCGTGCAATTTTCTTCTAGATTTTTCAAATTGATTTCAGACATTTGGAACTTAATTTCAGATCTTCTTGTTTGATGATAAGAAATTTTCGATTGGATATGTCTCAGAAGTTTCCCAGACGAGTATTTCGTTTGATACAAGTGCATATGGTAATATGGAGGAAACATACGTGTTTTGGAAAGGTAGATTATATAAGTGATAGAGATCATATCCTTCAAAATCGATCATAGGTATCGTTACAAGAAACACTAGTTGATCTTCTTTGATAATGATTTTGGTAGGACATACTGAATAGTAATCTGTCACATGTTTGAAAGGTTTCCAATTACTGTCCATAATAATTTGTGTGAAATTTTTTAAAGGGATTATGTTCTCGTGTAACAGATGGAGACGCCCAAAACTTATGGCGTTTTCTAATTTATTCAACATAGTTTCGATTTCTTGTGATTGCAAGATTATCAAATGTAAATTCAACAGTATATCAAAATTACTGCTTAATTCATGAACTTTCTTTATGAGATTGTTGATGGTGTCCACATATTGTCGTTGCATATTATCGACTACTTGTAATACTTTATTTTGATTTATTTGTATAATTTTTCATTTTCTTGGATAGCCTTGAAATACCTTTATAGGTTTCCTCATCATCGGCATCTAAGGTTCGAATAAAAATTTGGAAATTGTTCACCTAGATTTATTAATCCTCGTTTGTATCTATTTTGATATATTATGTTCGGTAAGTCTCATTGTTTTTTCTCATAAGGCGTAAAGCCGATTTAAAATATTGCTGTACAGCCACGGTTAATCCTTTAGTTTCTTCAATTCTGGTTAACGTGGTATTTTGTATCTTTAAAAGTTCCGACAATCTGGATATGTTATAATGAAAAATTAAATGTTTAGTATGTGTCGTAATAAAAGCTTTTCCTAAGTATATAGGTATTAGATTATGTCGTACTTCATCTATATCAATGGTTATTATATAAGGTAGGAATATTAGCAGGATCCATCGGAAACGTGCCATCTGAAATAAGAATAATATATTATGTTTTTCGTTGTTTAATTCTTGATTTATGATAGATACGTTTATCTTGGGGATTTTGAATCCTAATATCATCAAGTATTTTTATTTGAGCCTTTTTATAAGGTGCATCAAGTTTGGCTTGTGTGGGTACCCGTAAATAGGTATCCTGATTTTCATTTATTTGTTTACCTGACCTATTTTCATTTATTTTATCACTTCTTTCCTTTGTCTTACCCTGCGATTTCGCGACAACGTCGTTAATCTCTTTCATATTTCTCGGTAGTTTTACATAATCAGATATTTTCTCATCAGCTGTTTTCTCGATAGGAGAGCGTAATGTAGGTCGCCTTTGATAATTTGCATTGGTGTGTAATTTAATGATGAGTGAATGGAATTATTGTATTAATACGGCACGAGTTATTCTTGTTGATAAGAGTAATTTTTCTTTGGATAAACAACGCAACTGTTCTATCAACGTAGAATGAAATCTTTCAATAAGAGCGTTCGAGTTTGGATTGTAGTTTGTAATGTAATGAAGGAAATTTTATGCGTTTCCGCAAATTCCTGTAGGATTTTATTCTTAAACTCGGTACCATTATCGCACGTTATTCTTTCAGGTATTCCATGGTGACTCATAAAAATAACTATTTTATTCATTATTTCCATTCCCGATTTTTGTATTAGGGTAGCATTGCGCAAATTTGGAAAAAGGAATCTATAATCGTTAAACAAACACATTTTTCTAAGGTAAATGTGTCCATGTATAAATGGGTAAACGGCTTCTCTCCTATAGGGTTATTTTTTAATATTAACTTGAAGGGGTTCGTTCATACTTATTCTTCTGGCATACTTCGCAGGAATTAATGTATTGTTGAACTGAATCGTCTAAATTTGGCCAGTAAAATTTCCGTTTTATTGCATTAATATTTTCGTTTATTCCGCGATGTCCTGATTTTGTTACGTGATACAATTCTAATTTTTCTTGACGGTCTATTTCTTCGTATACGTCTTCGGAAAACTATTAGTTATCTTTAAATGGAAACTTTTGGCTTTGAAGTTGGTTTGTAATAATTCAATAAAAGGTTTCTCTAAGTCCTTATTTTGAAAGAAGATAGAATAGTGCTTTCCGGGTTTCATGAATTCTTTTATGAACGTTATGAAATCCTCTGGTTTGAAATTGCTACTGTGTATCTGATTCGATTGTTAAATGGTTTTACTTTTCAGAGCGTAATATTTTTTGTTGTTGTTAGAAAAACAATTTGGTTATTGGCACAATTTAAGGATCGCTCAGTGTATGGTAATTCAAGATAGGATTTTCGGCATTACTGTGAATTGTTTGCGAATCTGATTGATTTTCAGATACTTCTTCTTCTGACTGTTGTTCTTCATTACTTGTATTTTCACATTCTTTCAATATTTCTTGTAGATCATTTTCGTCTATTTCTGGCAATACTGAACTGATTTCGTCATCAGCGCGTTTAATTCGTTTTGCTGTATTTTTATTCGCGATAACGCATCCGCATTATTATTAGAGCCTTTCTTAAATTTTATCTCAATTATATTCTTCTAATTTCAATTTCCAACGCGTTAACCTGGAATTTGGTTCTTTTAAAGCATTTAACCAGATTAGTGGTTTGTGATCTGAATAAATAACAAATTTATTTCCGTATAAATAATGTCTGAAATGTCTGGTTGCCCAAATAATGGCAAGAAGTTCTTTTTCAATTGTCGAATATCTGGTTTCCGCGTCATTTAAAGTTTTACTAGCGTATGCTATGGGTAAATCGTTCGGTGGTGTACCTTGCGATAATATAGCTCCAACGGCATATCCGGAAGCATCAGTTGTTAAACAAAATGGTTTATCGAAATCTGGATAAATTAAAATTGGATGGTTTATTAATAAATTTTACTGATTTTAAAAGAGTCTTGATATTCTCTGTCTTCTAAGTTGATTTTCATGTCTTTTCGTAAATATTTCGTCATTGGTTTCGTAATTTTTGCAAAGTTTGGTATAAATTTTCTATAATATCCCAACAATCCTAAATACGATTTGATTTCTTTAGTCGTTCTGGGTAAAGGGAAATTTTCAATTATCTGAATTTTTCCTGGATTGGGTTTCTCTTCTGAGGTTACTATGTGACCTAGAAATTCTATTTCAGTCTTGAAAAATTCACATTTATCTAACTGAATTTTAAGGTGTTCTTGTGATATTTTGTTTAAAATCATATGAATGTCGGCAATATGTTGTTCTTCAGTTTTTGAAAATATGATAATGTCGTCCATATAGACGTAACAATTTTTTCCTATGAATTCTTGTAATAAATTGTTCATTAAACGTTGGAATGTAGCAGGCGCGTTTTTCAGCCCGAACGGCATTCTTAGAAATTCATAATGCCCATTATCGATAGTGAACGCGGTTTTCTCTATGGATTCGTCGTCTAATTGGATTTGATAATATCCACTAACCAAATCTAGGATCGTATAGAATTTGGATCCCTTTAGTTTGTCTAAAATTGAATCAATTTGAGGCAGTGGGTATTTGTCGTCTACAGTCTTATTATTTAATGGACCATAATCAATGGCCATTCTCCATTTTCAATACCGGATTTGTCAGGTTTCTTTTTTACCATCACAGTAGGAAATGACCAGGGTGAAATGCTCGGTCGAATTACTTTCTTTTGCAATAAATCTTTTACTTGTTTTTGTATTTCTTGTTTATGTTTTTCAGGATATCGTCTAAATTTGCAATGAATAGGGATGTTATCTTGCGTTCTTATATTATGTTTTATTCTATTTGTGAATTCCAACGGTTGATCTGGAAGTTGGATCGCGTTTTCTGTGACATTAAAAATCTTGATTAATTGATTTTTAATTTAGGAGATAAATGCGATAAGTCGATTGGGTAGTCGTTTTTCGCGACGTGACTTTTGGAAAAATATCGAGAGTCGACAATTTTCTCCTATTAATACTCGTTTTTGTAGATCTATCACAAAACCGTTTTCTTCTAAAAATTCGAAACCTATTAAACCGTCATACAACGTATGGAATTTGTATAGGACGAACGGATATTCTTTATTGATGCCGAAATTTTTCAAGGGCATATTTACTTTTTCGTTACTCATTTCAGAACCATGGGGTGTACAAGGGATGTTTCGGAATTGTAAATTTTATCTGGAAAATGAGCGTAAGCTATCTGGGATCAATTAAACAAACCGAACAACCACTATCTATTAAAAGCTTTCTTTTGGGGTTGTCTAACATTAAATAGGGTAAATGAGTGTTTTTAGTTTATTATGTACGCTATTTAAGTCAATGGTTTGTTGGAGGCTGGGGTTATAAAATTTTCATCTTCTGTTTCAGATTCTAATTGTTCTTCAAAATCAAATAAAGGTTCCTCGACAAAATTTGTTTGTTCGTCATTTTGTTGAATATTCGTTAATTCTTCAGCTATAAAATTTGCTGGTCGGTTGATTGAAAATAATTTTGAAATCTTTTAGGTTTATTCTGCGTATTTTGATGTGTTTGTACAGAATTATTCATCGGTCTCCTTTCATAACTTCTATGAGTTTGTGTTGACATAGGGGTAGGTTTGTACGAAGGAATTTCATTTTTCGGTTTAAACACGTTTTGTGGTTTGGTGGGTTACCAAATACTTCCTTATTTGTTGGATATCTTGGGTTTGGTAAATTTGTTTTGGGTGAAATGTATTGGTTGTGAAGGAAAAGATGGCATACTAGCTTTTTGATTTCGCTGTTGCTGTTTGTATTGATTTCTGATCATATCTAACTGTTCTTTTTGCACCGTATAATTTTCAACCATTTGAACGGCTAAGGGTGGGTTGCACAAAACTTTTAATCATCAGTTAGCGGATAATTGGAAGATTTAAGTCGGAATTAAACTCATTGGTTATGAAAATAATCGTCTGTTAAGTATTTAATCCATCAATTAGAAACTGAAAGTTAAATAGGGGTAACTCATTGATTAACCCCAAAATGGGTTGCACAAAATATTTTTGATTACTAATCCGATAGTTAATTTCATTAAACTACAGTTTTATTTAATCGACGGCTTTCGATCGATTAAAATATGACATTCGTACTGCGTTCTTTCAAAAGTGCTATTATATTCGTGTGCTTACAACAGTTTCCAAAGTGAATTTGAAGTATGTCGTCCACTTCCTCGCTCTCTTCAGACGATGATATTGAAAATTACTTCACAAGACCGAAAATATTTAGAGATCAGGCTAACCCATTATTTTTATATGGGTGAAGAATTCAAAGGAGGTTCCGCATGTCAAAGAGAGTTTCATGGAATTAGTTCATATTATTGGCCCGAATATTCAACCAACCACTAGAAGGAACAAAGCGATAACCCCAGAATTGCAGATTTTGATATCTTTAAGATTTTATGCTACTGGTGGTTTCCAAATGACTATAGGGATTTAATTCGCGTAAACAGGGTACAGTGTGCAGAATTATTAAGAAAGTTTCCCATGAGATAGCTCTCTTGAAAGGGTACATAAAGATTCCTAATACTAGACAGCAAAGAAACCAAATATGCCAAGAATTTTATGAACTACGGATTTCCGAGAGTCTTAGGTTGCATTGACTGTACACATATTCGTATACAATCACCAGGAGGGCCCAGCTGAAACTTTCAGAAATAGAAAGGGTTGGTTTTCAATAAATGTTCAAGCAGTTTGCGATGCAAGACTGAAATTTCAGCATGTGATTGCCCGCTGGCAAGGATCTGTACATGACTCGACCATCTTTAATGATAGCCCGCTCAGAGTTGAACTTGAGGAAGGAGTATATGGAAATACTTTCTTATTAGGTGATAGTGGATACCCTTGCAAAACCTATCTTTTGACTCCTATATTACATCCGCATACTCCAGCTGAAAGAGCATATAATCGTGCACACAAATCTACGAGAGCTGCTATAGGAAGATCTTTTGGTTTGTTGAAGAAAGATTTCCGTGTCTTTTCTATGGCCTTCGGAATAAACTGAGCACTTCAATTTGTGTGATAATGGCGTGTTTTGTTCTCCATAATTTTTGTTTGGACAAAAGTGATCTAATAAATCTTGACTCTGAATCGAATTTAGAAATCGAGGACATACATCCATTTGAAGTTAACCACAATGAGAACCGATCTATACGTACAGCATTGATTGAAACTGTTTTACATAGTTTTATTATAAAAGTTTGGTTTGTCATGATATGAATTGAATAAAAGTAAAATATATTCGAAAAATTTTTATTGTTTCAATCACAAAATATATACATACCTTATACTAGAAAATTATTAAAGGTGCCTACTACTCACCATACCAACAACTTCAGATACTCACCAACTTCAATACCGTATCTAATTTAAAAAGATATATCGATTCTGGATCCTCCATTGGTCGTTTCAACCTTCCTGTAGAAAAGGTCATATGAGTTTTGAGGAAAGCTGTTTCTGATATTTTATCAAACAGTTTGTGATATTTATTGACGGTCATGTTTTTAAAAATATTCTGATTGATTTACCATGTATCTTAAGTAATTTTATGCAACATAACTAAAATTTCAAAGTAATAAAAAATTTATTAGGTAACTATAAATTCTGTAGTTGTTTTTTTTTTATCTTAAGGTCATATTCGAGTACTGAATTTTGCAATCGAACATTTTTAATTTTTAATTTGTAATATTCCTGCCTTAATCTCTCAGTTCTTGCCTTACTGACAGGAATATTTCTTCTACGAATTCTATTAATGTTCCTTCTCCTCGGCAATGTGGCAGGAATTTCAGTTTCAAGGCTGGAAATAGGATTTTCATGTGAGGGGAGGATAGATTCCTGATCTTGAGAGGTATGAGTGGTGTCTTCATTTTTGGGAGGAGATATGGGACTGGACAAAGGTACATTGCCTGGAAATTTAAAATATATATATATAAATATAGATTTTTGAAAAGATATAGAAATGGATAGTCGACTTCTGAAAAATGAACAGAAAACGTATTTTAACTAAGCTTGCCCATAGTAACAAAAATACATTTCTTCGATAACTAGACGTTTTTCAAGATTCATGAGGTTAAAAAATTCTGTATGTTTTTAATTATACTAGTTATGATCTAAGGGACGAAAGAAAATTTCAACAAGTTTGAAAACTGAACTGTTGAAGAAATTACTGAACTAATGTTAATTTGAAAATGATAGATATTTACCAAAATATATATGGGCATCATCATAAATATTGGCCACAGGGACAAGGTTTTCCTTGACCATGTCTAACATCCTCCGTTCAGCCTCTGTCAATGTTGACAAGTTGATGGACCCCACCAGTTTTAAAGAGTTCTTCTGAAAAATTTTTGTATTTTCTGATTTGCTATTGCAATTGTTTGGAAAGCAAATTTTAAGTACAGAATTATCATTACAACTCACTTTTTCATTTCTTGCTTTCTCGACAACTTGACATATTGATCTCACCTTCTTCCTCCATCCTAGAACCTAAAATAATCTTGAAATTTTCTTTCTGAAATGATCTCATAACAATATAAACTACTTTTCAGCAATATCTGATGAACTTACATGTTGCTCTGCTAAACCCTTCCTTGTTTTTTTCATCAAATTACCATAAAAATTTTATTTGTTCGACGGTTTCTCATGGGAAGAATTTGCATTAAACATGGATACTACCTCTTCCCACGCTCTGTTTTTCGCTCTGTTCGAAACTTTGTCTGTGGATTTATTCAACAGTACAGTCCTTTTCCTGAAATTGTTATTTTTGAATAGTCAAAATCAACGAAACACATGAACTAGTATCCCAGTAAAGATAAATACCATAAGCAAATAAAATAATTCAAGTACTTACCTTCTATTAATTCGAGAAGAAGGATTTGTCATCTTCGGTAAAATTACGGCCTCGGATACGTTTTTCTGTATTCATTTCGAACGAAATACAACACGGACACGAAATCGCAACGAAAATAACCAAAGATTAACAGCTGTTCAAATATTATCATTGAATTTGACATTTAAAAGGCTATTTGAATCTAGTTAGAGGTTGCGCCGTTTAAATGCGTATAAATTACAACGTTGCCAGACCGAAAACATGAGTTAGTAAATCAATGGATTAAAATAACAATTTTGTATTTGTACCAATTTTTTTAATCAACGATTATTTTAACCAAGAGGTTTATTAAACCATAGATTAAACTGTGTTTTCTGCAACCCACCCTAAATCAAACGTTAGATTGGTCGTAGTTAACATTGAAGTTTGTAAATCTATAGGAACATTACCTAACAACACATTTTTAGCGAGGTTTTCCACTAAATCTTTATGCAACAATTTCATATTATTGTCTAAAGTCGGTTCCGCGTCAATTCTATAATTGATGCGAATTTTTTAGTTTTAATTCGGTCCATAAATTCGAACATACTTTCGTTATGAAATTTGCGAACAAATTGCAATTCATTTTTAAGAACATCGAGATTTACGCGATCTCCGAATTTAGTTATGAGGAATTCTCTCAAAGCATTCCAAGTATCATTTATATTTGATGAATATAATTCATCTGCTGCTTTATCAATTAATTTATTTCTGATAACTGCTAAACAATATGCTTTCACAATTGTTTCACTTTCGCTAAACTGTATCAAAAATTGATCACAACTTTTAGGAAAGAATTTAATTTCTTGCAATCTCCGTCAAACGAAGGTAAAGAGGCCGAATTTGCGGCGATATCAAGTGGATTCGCCATTTTAGCTTGTTTGCTTTTATTTCGTGCTATTTTTAACGACGACAATTGTTTCGTCAATGAATCAATTTTGATTGATGAATCTCTAAACACCTATAGCAATAGAGATTTTATGTTCGATTTTACTAGGAACGTTGAAAGACTAGGAAGTTTAAGCACTTGTACTCACGATTTTCGTCAATTGTTCCAGGCAGGCACGGGTTTGCTAGGCCTCGGTGAGCTGCGTGTTCGGATTTCTCCTCGTTGGGGATTACTATTGCCTCGGATGGTACTTCGTTTCGCACTTTTCGCACCACTGTGACGGCAGAGTAAACTTTTGTGTTCAATGTTCGAATATCTTCTTAAGAATTGAAATTCACTTAATTCGGCCACCACGAAAACTGATATTTCACGAGAGTTCTAGGTTTTTAACGAATTAATGAAGATATCCATCCTCGTCGCCATTTACGTTTTTGGAACACCGAAATCCTTTTTAAAAACAATTTTTATTACGACGCGAATAGTACAATAGATCGAGCTTAACTTAACTTATACAATGAATATGTTCTTATTTATAACGTCGGTTAATATCGCTGATCTGCTACGATTGCATCTCTTTTCCTTTTTT
>JAIFOV010000188.1:0-49558 GCA_020654155.1 Novius pumilus
GTTCATATAAACTTAACACCGAATACGATTAATTCGAGATCTGATGTAGATCAATTGAGTTCGATTTATTGCGGAATATTAAATTTCTCGTGACCGTTCATTCTGCCGAGGCGATGAAAATATTGTTGACGCGTCGATTTGTTTATTGTTTTTTGGGTTTTCTCCTTCTTGGTAGTGAGCTGATCGTCGCACTTGTGCACGAACGCTCGAACGCGAAGGATGTTTGGTTGTTTCCGAACAATTTGTTCGCGTAAGTTACGTTCTCTTCGCTTGCGCTAGATATCGTTGCTCTACTTTCGTTTCATATGCTGTCACCTAAATTAAGTTTGCTACTCTGATTGTAAGCTGATATGATTGTTTTTCTAATTGATGACCATTATTTATGTTATTTTATTGTAGCTACAACCCGCCGATGAAGTTGCTGCAACCAGTAACGCAATATACGAGAATGATTCAGAATAAATGAGTTGATACATTGCATTCACTCCTAGACCGAAACCCGAGAACCTTTTTACACAATATATATATATATATATATATATATATTTCAATAATGTTGTTTTTGATATTGACTGTGACTTGATTTATAATCTGATTAGTATGTTGTTATTGGGTAGCAGTCATATGGCACTGGATATTAGAATTGTGCAACTCATTTTAAAATTTATTCAAGCTTTCTGCATCCATTTGTCAGCCTCATCAGGAATCTACGAATATCACATTATAGAGCTAGTTAACCTACCAAATTATCTACTTACAATCTTCTAGAGTTTCTCTAAATGCCAAAAATACACACTTTCAAACACTAATCTTTCAAGCATATAGGAATAATACATCGATGTGCACCGCATCAAATTACAATTGGTTTCGTTTCATAAGATAAAATATAAATGGGTAAAACAACGTGGAATCGATCGATTTACTTATCTTCGACAACTGAGTGTTGATATCGACAAACTGGTATTCGTTTATTTATTGGATTCGAATAAATTCGGTTTTTTTTTTTTTTTTCTCTCCCAAATATAAATAACCCTCCTATAGAATGTTTAGTTTTATATATTAGTGCGTAGGATTACTATTTCGCTTCTTTCGTTTCGCGTTGTTAATTAACCATTCAATGATGTATGAATAAACATTATTTAGTCCGTTCACGTCAGTTTTTTTATTTATATTATTCTCTTCCATACTTATGCCAATCATTTCGAGGAATAATCTTTTTTGTGATTGTTCTCTTGGAACAAAATCTTATAATCTGAATAGTCAACTACATGTTTAGTCTCCAATACGTGCGTAGATAATGCAGTGTTAGTGATATTTCGTCGTTCTTCGCTTTTATGTGCTGTCAGTCTAGTAGTTATCCAAGTGGAAGTTTGTCCTACATAAACACCTTCACACCCCGTGCAAGGAATAGAATAAACTATTTTCGAACATTGTTTCTTATCAACAGGGTCTTTTAATTTCGTATAAATTTTCGTCCTATATCAAGCGCTATTTTGTTAACGATTTTTATGTTCGTAAAACCCTTGAAAGTCGTGTTTAATTGATGACAAATTCGTGGAATTTGTTGTATTACGCAATAATTGATGTTATTACTAAGAATCTGATTTTCGGGGTACTTATGTTATTATCGCTATTGATCAGTAATCTATTGACTAATTTTTGGGGTATGCATTATTTATTAGCAGTTGTTTCAGAATTCCTAAATTTTTCTTTTGCAAATCTGGGTGTGATAGTTTCAATATTCTATTTTTCATTGCAAAAGCTAGGTTAAGACAAATGGATGCGAAAGCTTGAATAAATTTTAAAATGAGTTGCACAATCTAATATCCAGTGCCATATGACTGCTACCCAATAACAACATACTAATCAGATTATATATATATATATATATATATATATATATTGAATTATTGAAATTCCGGGTATACGTACGTTCTTCTGATCTATTAACCTGAAAAGAAAAATTATCGAATCGACGTTTCGCCAAAATCACATTGGGCGTCATCAGGACAAGTTTTAGTTTTCGTTGACAGACGGAAACTGATTGGAATTTTCATGGCCGATTTGATTTTTACGTCGGCTACGTAAATTATAGCGTTGGCTGGTATTCGCTTGAATAGTGTGAACTGTTTCTTGTACTAAGTTTATGGGAATCTGTTGAAGATTTTGAGATTTTATCGTGTTTACAATGTTGGTCGTTGGTGACAATAAAACATGTGTTGGATCATTTCGTGGTGGTATTGAGATAGATTTGACTAGAGACTTCAAATAGATGGAAGAAAACGTGCATCGTCCCTCTTGTTTAACTCACCATTTTTCTCAATCTCTAGTGCTTCACGAATAAGTCTTGTTTTTAAACGTTCGGTGTTTGCTATTTGCTTGCATGTATCGAAATCTATTTGATGTCCTGTTTTCTGTTCATGCTGGAAAAGCGATGAAACTTCCTGTTTGTTTCTGATTGCAAGTTTATGTTCTTCGATTCTTGCAGCTATGCGTCTATTAGTTTGTCCAACGTACGCCTTATGGCATTGTCTACATTGTACACGATATACTCCATGATTTTCTAACTTCACTTTGTCTTTTGGATTCCCCAGGAAGTGAGCGATGGTATTGAAAGGTGTGTATGCGATTCGCATATTATGTCATCTCAAAATACGTCCTATTCTGTCGGTTGTACCTTTTGTGTATAGAAGAGTCAGTGGAATGTTGGAGGGCTCAGCAGTCTTCAAGTTTTGTTGTATGTTTTGGTTTTTGTTCACTGCTTTATCAATTTGCTTCACTTTATATCCATTCAACTTCAAAGCTTTCGTTATTTCATCGAGCTCTTGTCGCCTTGTTTGTGTGTCAGTTAAACGCATGGATCTAGATATGAGCGTGTTTGCAACTGATTGGATTTGTGATGGATGATGGTGTGAGTTGGCGTGGAGTTATCTGTTAGTATGGGTTGGTTTCTGTATACTGTGTAGTGCAAGCTTTGTCTTGGATCTCTTGAGCAATACGTCCAGAAACGGTAGCTTATTTTCTTGTTCCAATTCAGACGTGAATTGTATATTAGGATGTTGTGAGTTCAGAAATTCTAAAAAGTTGACCAATTCGTTTTCACCGTGAGACCATATAATAAAAATATCATCTACATATCTGAGCCATATTTTTGGTTTTAGACTTGCTTTATCGAGGGCTTTTTTCTCGAAATATATCATAAAAAGGTTAGCTATAGCCGGAGAAAGTGAAGAACCCATTGGAGCGCCTTCAACCTGTCTAAAAATTTGATTACCAAAAGAAAAATATGTGTTTTTTAAACAATGTTCGGCAAGAGAAATAATATGATCTGGAAAAATTTTCATTCATAGAGATTTCATCTAAAGCTTCATCAATAGGAATACTAGGATAGAGAGATTTAACATCTAAACTTGCCATTATATCATTGTTTTCTATTGAAATATTTTTGATGGTTTGTATGAAATGTTCGGAATTTTTAATATAAGAATCAGCATTTTCTATTACAGGTTGCATTATATTTGCTAAATATTTTTCTAATTTTTGAAAAGGAGAATTAAAAGCACTTACAATCGGTCTCATTGGTACTCCTGGTTTGTGGATTTTAGGTAACCCATATAATTTAGGACATCTAGTAGATTTTTCTCGAGGGATTAATCGTTTTTGAATATTTGGATCAATTGGTGAATTTTTTATTTTTGCCTTCGTTACTCTTTCCAAATATGTGGTTGGATTATTTGTAACGGATTTGTAAGCTTTGTCTTTTAATATGTCTTGCATTTTTAGTTGATATTCAGACATATTCATAACAACAGTAGCATTTCCCTTATCTGCTTTCAAAATAACGATGTCTTTATTTTGCTTGAGATTGTTTAAAGCCTGTTGTTCATCACTCCTCAAATTCGAAACAGGTGGTCTGAAAGTTCTTATGATTCGGGCTACGTCTTGTCTAATAAATTCAGCTTGTGATTGGTCCACATTTTCTAAAGTAGATTCAACTTCAGCTATAATCTGTTCTGTGGGAAGATGTTTAAGTGCTTTTAATTCTCCTTTTCAAAAATTAGAAAAATATTTAGCAAATATAATGCAACCTGTAATAGAAAATGCTGATTCTTATATTAAAAATTCCGAACATTTCATACAAACCATCAAAAATATTTCAATAGAAAACAATGATATAATGACAAGTTTAGATGTTAAATCTCTCTATCCTAGTATTCCTATTGATGAAGCTTTAGATGAAATCTCTATGAATGAAAATTTTCCAGATCATATTATTTCTCTTGCCGAACATTGTTTAAAAAACACATATTTTTCTTTTGGTAATCAAATTTTTAGACAGGTTGAAGGCGCTCCAATGGGTTCTTCACTTTCTCCGGCTATAGCTAACCTTTTTATGATATATTTCGAGAAAAAAAGCCCTCGATAAAAAGCAAGTCTAAAACCAAAAATATGGCTCAGATATGTAGATGATATTTTTATTATATGGTCTCACGGTGAAAACAGAATTAGTCAACTTTTTAGAATTTCTGAACTCACAATATCCTAATATACAATTCACGTCTGAATTGGAACAAGAAAATAAGCTACCGTTTCTGGACGTATTGCTTCTCAAGAGATCCAAGACAAAGCTTGCACTACACAGTATACAGAAAACCAACCCATACTAACAGATACCTACACGCCAACTCACACCATCATCCATCACAAATCCAATCAGTTGCAAACACGCTCATATCTAGATCCATGCGTTTAACTGACACACAAACAAGGCGACAAGAGCTCGATGAAATAACGAAAGCTTTGAAGTTGAATGGATATAAAGTGAAGCAAATTGATAAAGCAGTGAAAAAAACCAAAACATACAACAAAACTTGAAGACTGCAGAACCTTTAAACATTCATCTAACTCTTCCATACATAAAAGGTACAAAACTGACAGGATAGGACGTATTTTGAGAAGACATAATATGAGGATCGCATACAAACCTTTCAATACCATCTCTCACGTCCTGGGAACCCAAAGACAAAGTGAAGTTAGAAAATCATGGAGTATATCGTGTACAATGTAGACAATGCCATAAGGCGTACGTTGGACAAACTAATAGACGCATAGCTGCGAGAATCGAAGAACATAAACTTGCAATCAGAAACAAACAGGAAGTTTCATCGCTTTTCCAGCATGAACAGAAAACAGGACATCAAATAGATTTCGATACATGCAAGCAAATAGCAAATACCGAACGTTTAAAAACAAGACTTATTCGTGAAGCACTAGAGATTGAGAAAATGGTGAGTTAAACAAGAGGGACGATGCACGTTTTCTTCCATCTATTTGGAAGTCTCTAGTCAAATCTATCTCA
The DNA here is from genome assembly GCA_020654155.1 of Novius pumilus. Lineage (NCBI taxonomy): Eukaryota > Metazoa > Arthropoda > Insecta > Coleoptera > Coccinellidae > Novius > Novius pumilus. Next base: position 5,360 of record JAIFOV010000188.1, read on the forward strand.
ATACCACCACGAAATGATCCAACACATGTTTTATTGTCACCAACGACCAACATTGTAAACACGATAAAATCTCAAAATCTTCAACAGATTCCCATAAACTTAGTACAAGAAACAGTTCACACTATTCAAGCGAATACCAGCCAACGCTATAATTTACGTAGCCGACGTAAAAATCAAATCGGCCATGAAAATTCCAATCAGTTTCCGTCTGTCAACGAAAACTAAAACTTGTCCTGATGACGCCCAATGTGATTTTGGCGAAACGTCGATTCGATAATTTTTCTTTTCAGGTTAATAGATCAGAAGAACGTACGTATACCCGGAATTTCAATAATTCAATACATTATCCCGTACGTGAAAATATCCATCATAACATCTGTCACCTCCACGGGAGATGATGTCAAAAAAGCGAAACAATACGAGAAACTGAGATCAAAAAGGACCATCTTGTTGTGCGAACTTTTCTTCTTGATCAGGTGTCGTGATAACAACAGATTACCTATTTTTACAAAACTTTCTTATCATACAGTTTCAAGAAAAATCAACACCATCTTAAACAATGCAAGCAAATTGCTATTGAAAGAAGAAATACATCGAAAAAGAAAAAGAATAGCCGATTTGGAACGACAGCTTCTGCAATTTCATCTGGAACTAGCTACTGTACTACATCCTCTAACTTGGGAGCGTGTTGAAACTTTAGCTGCCTGGCGAGCTGAGACAGATAAAAGATTGAAAACCAAAAAGTTAGAAATGAAGTTCCAACGTCAAATGAAAACAGCTAGGAATCAAAAACAACCTTCATTAGAACCAAATAAGATAGTTCATAATTTTTCTAGTTATAGTCTTTCAAATTCTGAAAAATCTGTTTTGAGTAAAGGTTTTAATTTTGCAATAGCACCTAAACATCTTCCCACAGAACAGATTATAGCTGAAGTTGAATCTACTTTAGAAAATGTGGACCAATCACAAGCTGAATTTATTAGACAAGACGTAGCCCGAATCATAAGAACTTTCAGACCACCTGTTTCGAATTTGAGGAGTGATGAACAACAGGCTTTAAACAATCTCAAGCAAAATAAAGACATCGTTATTTTGAAAGCAGATAAGGGAAATGCTACTGTTGTTATGAATATGTCTGAATATCAACTAAAAATGCAAGACATATTAAAAGACAAAGCTTACAAATCCGTTACAATAATCCAACCACATATTGGAAAGAGTAACGAGAGGCAAAAATAAAAATTCACCAATTGATCCAAATATTCAAAAACGATTAATCCCTCGAGAAAAATCTACTAGATGTCCTAAATTATATGGGTTACCTAAAATCCACAAACCAGGAGTACCAATGAGACCGATTGTAAGTGCTTTTAATTCTCCTTTTCAAAAATTAGAAAAATATTTAGCAAATATAATGCAACCTGTAATAGAAAATGCTGATTCTTATATTAAAAATTCCGAACATTTCATACAAACCATCAAAAATATTTCAATAGAAAACAATGATATAATGGCAAGTTTAGATGTTAAATCTCTATATCTAGTATTCCTATTGATGAAGCTTTAGATGAAATCTCTATGAATGAAAATTTTCCAGATCATATTATTTCTCTTGCCGAACATTGTTTAAAAAACACATATTTTTCTTTTGGTAATCAAATTTTTAGACAGGTTGAAGGCGCTCCAATGGGTTCTTCACTTTCTCCGGCTATAGCTAACCTTTTTATGATATATTTCGAGAAAAAGCCCTCGATAAAGCAAGTCTAAAACCAAAAATATGGCTCAGATATGTAGATGATATTTTTATTATATGGTCTCACGGTGAAAACGAATTGGTCAACTTTTAGAATTTCTGAACTCACAACATCCTAATATACAATTCACGTCTGAATTGGAACAAGAAAATAAGCTACCGTTTCTGGACGTATTGCTCTCAAGAGATCCAAGACAAAGCTTGCACTACACAGTATACAGAAAACCAACCCATACTAACAGATACCTACACGCCAACTCACACCATCATCCATCACAAATCCAATCAGTTGCAAACACGCTCATATCTAGATCCATGCGTTTAACTGACACACAAACAAGGCGACAAGAGCTCGATGAAATAACGAAAGCTTTGAAGTTGAATGGATATAAAGTGAAGCAAATTGATAAAGCAGTGAACAAAACCAAAACATACAACAAAACTTGAAGACTGCAGAACCTTTAAACATTCATCTAACTCTTCCACATATAAAGGTACAACCGACAGGATAGGACGTATTTTGAGAAGACATAATATGAGGATCGCATACAAACCTTTCAATACCATCTCTCACGTCCTGGGGAACCCAAAAGACAAAGTGAAGTTAGAAAATCATGGAGTATATCGTGTACAATGTAGACAATGCCATAAGGCGTACGTTGGACAAACTAATAGACGCATAGCTGCGAGAATCGAAGAACATAAACTTGCAATCAGAAACAAACAGGAAGTTTCATCGCTTTTCCAGCATGAACAGAAAACAGGACATCAAATAGATTTCGATACATGCAAGCAAATAGCAAACACCGAACGTTTAAAAACAAGACTTATTCGTGAAGCACTAGAGATTGAGAAAAATGGTGAGTTAAACAAGAGGGACGATGCACGTTTTCTTCCATCTATTTGGAAGTCTCTAGTCAAATCTATCTCAATACCACCACGAAATGATCCAACACATGTTTTATTGTCACCAACGACCAACATTGTAAACACGATAAAATCTCAAAATCTTCAACAGATTCCCATAAACTTAGTACAAGAAACAGTTCACACTATTCAAGCGAATACCAGCCAACGCTATAATTTACGTAGCCGACGTAAAAATCAAATCGACCATGAAAATTCCAATCAGTTTCCGTCTGTCAACGAAAACTAAAACTTGTCCTGATGACGCCCAATGTGATTTTGGCGAAACGTCGATTCGATAATTTTTCTTTTCAGGTTAATAGATCAGAAGAACGTACGTATACCCGGAATTTCAATAATTCAATACATTATCCCGTACGTGAAAATATCCATCATAACATATATATATATATATATTTATATATATATGATGAACTAATAGTAAGGGTTGTGCGGCACTAAAAAGCCTACTTGATGTTGTACTTTTTATTGATGTCGACGTTTCGATCTGATTTCAGACCTTCATCAGACGAAACTAAAACAAAATATATCGTCCTTGATGATGTTATGTACATAGATAAAATATTATACAGCACTCACATAATTGAGTTAATAAAAACCTGCTTATCACATCCAAAACAGTGAGTCATCCTCGTTCATCGAATAATGACCACGAAAAACCTAAGGAATACAATGAAATGGATAATATAACAAAACAAGAAGATATACATACTCAAATGAGCCCAGAAAACAACCAACCCGTCAACAAAATTAACCACGTCGAATTCGAAACACATTCATGCATATTAACATCTAGAAATTTCCGCGTAACGACGTCAAACGTTGATATTCGATATAAATATAAGAAAACCGAAACATTCACCTGGCGCGCATATACTACCCAAACAATCAGTCTTTCATAAATTTTACCAAATAAGAATATATATTACTGACGTTTCTTATGTCTGCTCTATTATTCATATTATCAGGGTGTTTCTTTATTTCCAGCATCTCCAAGAGTACTCGCTTCCTAGTGTTCTTTTCCGTCTTCAAGATCTCCACCCCATCGTAATCCATCACATGTCCTGTATGTCTGCAATGTTGAGCCAGAGCACAACTCTTCGTCACAATTTTGGTGTCACTTCTATGTTGAATAATTCGCTTTTTTAGTTGTTGAGTCGTCTGTCAATATATGACAAATTGCAGCCCGAACACGGTATCTTGTATACGACATCACTCATTTTTTCTTTTTCAATCTTAGTCTTAGTCGAGCTAAACAATTTTCTTGTCTTGAAGTCGTTACGAATTGAAATCCTAATGTCATCACTTCTTAAAATTCTAGTAAGCTTCGACGTCAGACCATCAATGAGTGGCAATGTTGCAGTGCACCTTACCTCCCCAACTACTCGATTCGCATCCGCTACCCCATTCGGAGAGCGGTCTAAAGTCACATCGTTGTTCAGCACCCTTCCCCCATTAAAGATCAATCTCTTCAACAACGCCTCTGGATATCCGTTTCCCTGCATGATATTGTAAAGCAGTTTATAGTTTTTTTGAAGAAAAATTGGGTGAGATAGATCTTTTATTCTATTTTTCATCTGCATAATTAGATTAATTTTCTGTCTAATGGGGTGACTCGATTTAAAATGAAGATATCGTCCCGAATTCGTTGGCTTCTGATACCAGTCACAAATAATCTTGTTCTGTCTATCACGTATCAACTTGACATCCAAAAAGGGAACACCCCGTTGACATTCCTCTTCCATGGTGAATTGAATGTGTTCGTTATATGCGTTAAAAATATTCAGTGTCGTGTTTTTTTCGTTAGAAGGTACCGCCATCACAATATCGTCCACGTATTTCCTTATAAATGGAACCTCAAAAGGAAGGGTCGAGCAAACCTCATCCAATACATAATCCATCACGATACGTGACAAAATCGGACTCAACGTAGACCCCATCGGGCAACCAAACACCTGCTGATATATTCTCCCATCAAAGACAAAACAATTAGAATTGAAGAGAACTTAATAATTAATATGAATTCCTCCTCCTGAATCAATGTGTGTGGAGAGATAGTATGCCATTTTTCCCTCAAAATTGGCACCACTAATTCTAACGGAACATTTGAGAACAGAGATACGACGTCCAAACTGATCAGCTCATAATCGGGTGGCAAATCAACACCATCCATACACCTCGACAACTGGAACGAGTCCCGTACAAAGTATCTGTTATCATTATTAGTAGATTTATCCAAAATCCCAGCAATGTACTTAGAAAGTTTGGATGAGGGCGTATTAATCGAGGAAACAATCGGTCTCATACTCAATTCAGGCTTATGGATCTTCGGGAGTCCATAAAACCTAGCCAATACCGAATTGTATGTGAAAAGTGACTTTGCTTCCTCCCTAGATATAAATTCCTTGTCCCTTAAGTTCTTGATCATATCATTTCCTTTTCCTTGCAACGTAACACAAGGATCCCTACTCAACAACTTATAGTATTTTTGGTCATCAATGATTATCCGACACAAGTCGTTATACATGCTCAAATCCATTGCAACGGTTACGTTTCCCTTATCCGACGGCAAAACTAACAGGTGATTGTTTCTGCGCAAAAAACTACGGCTGACATAGAATTCCCTCTGCAAATGGTTTGAAACAATAGGAGTTTTGTGTAGGTAATTAGTAATTGCATTAGTCGTCTTAGCTCTTTTTACATTCTTCTCCTCTTCGGTCGCTCTGCCATCCATATCTAATATATATTCTATGTCCGCCACCAACCTCGACACAGACACCTCCGACCTTGGAATCACTATGCCAAATTTCGGACCCAAAGCCAACATCCTCTGTACCTCCGAAGGAATGTCCACACTGCTAACATTCTTGAACCAACTATTACCCACCGACACAGTATCGATGCTTCGCTTTTTTAGATAGTCAATAGTTTTTAAGTTCTTTTCTTTAATCTTGCGGAAATGCCGATCATACTGAATCATCTGCTTACTCTTAAATGTATCACCAACGTGTTTAGGTAGTGAATTCTGAATTTTTTCCCATTGGAAGGAGAGCTCCTTCTCCAGCCTCACAATGTTTTTTACAGTTATTTTTATCTCCAACAGTAGTATGCGATAAATCACCTTCCTCTTCGAACTCTCCACCAACGTCGCCGATGTTGCATCACTGACCGATGTATCCATACATTTTATATTCCCAGGTATATGCCTCGGTGTTAATCCTTTATTCTTACATTCGATGAGAAACACTCTCCTATTCCTTAGTGACGCCAGTCTGGTGTTGTCTCTAGCCCATGATTTCAACAATTTTGTGACACTTTTACCATATGTACGTTGTATTGACGCAAAGAAACCCATTGCTACGATAATGAAACTAAAGTTACCTCCGCTCTATATTATAGATGAACTAATAGTAAGGGTTGTGCGGCACTAAAAAAGCCTACTTGATGTTGTACTCTTTTTATTGATGTCGACGTTTCGATCTGATTTCAGACCTTCATCAGGACGAAACTAAAACAAAATATATCGTCCTTGATGATGTTATGTACATAGATAAAATATTATACAGCACTCACATAATTGAGTTAATAAAAACCTGCTTATCACATCCAAAACAGTGAGTCATCCTCGTTCATCGAATAATGACCACGAAAAACCTAAGGAATACAATGAAATGGATAATATAACAAAACAAGAAGATATACATACTCAAATGAGCCCAGAAAACAACCAACCCGTCAACAAAATTAACCACGAGGTTGGTGGCGGACATAGAATATATATTAGATATGGATGGCAGAGCGACCGAAGAGGAGAAGAATGTAAAAAGAGCTAAGACGACTAATGCAATTACTAATTACCTACACAAAACTCCTATTGTTTCAAACCATTTGCAGAGGGAATTCTATGTCAGCCGTAGTTTTTTGCGCAGAAACAATCACCTGTTAGTTTTGCCGTCGGATAAGGGAAACGTAACCGTTGCAATGGATTTGAGCATGTATAACGACTTGTGTCGGATAATCATTGATGACCAAAAATACTATAAGTTGTTGAGTAGGGATCCTTGTGTTACGTTGCAAGGAAAAGGAAATGATATGATCAAGAACTTAAGGGACAAGGAATTTATATCTAGGGAGGAAGCAAAGTCACTTTTCACATACAATTCGGTATTGGCTAGGTTTTATGGACTCCCGAAGATCCATAAGCCTGAATTGAGTATGAGACCGATTGTTTCCTCGATTAATACGCCCTCATCCAAACTTTCTAAGTACATTGCTGGGATTTTGGATAAATCTACTAATAATGATAACAGATACTTTGTACGGGACTCGTTCCAGTTGTCGAGGTGTATGGATGGTGTTGATTTGCCACCCGATTATGAGCTGATCAGTTTGGACGTCGTATCTCTGTTCTCAAATGTTCCGTTAGAATTAGTGGTGCCAATTTTGAGGGAAAAATGGCATACTATCTCTCCACACACATTGATTCAGGAGGAGGAATTCATATTAATTATTAAGTTTCTCTTCAATTCTAATTGTTTTGTCTTTGATGGGAGAATATATCAGCAGGTGTTTGGTTGCCCGATGGGGTCTACGTTGAGTCCGATTTTGTCACGTATCGTGATGGATTATGTATTGGATGAGGTTTGCTCGACCCTTCCTTTTGAGGTTCCATTTATAAGGAAATACGTGGACGATATTGTGATGGCGGTACCTTCTAACGAAAAAAACACGACACTGAATATTTTAACGCATATAACGAACATATTCAATTCACCATGGAAGAGGAATGTCAACGGGTGTTCCTTTTGGATGTCAAGTTGATACGTGATAGACAGAACAAGATTATTTGTGACTGTATATCAGAAGCCAACGAATTCGGGACGATATCTTCATTTTAAATCGAGTCACCCCATTAGACAGAAAATTAATCTAATTATGCAGATGAAAAATAGAATAAAAGATCTATCTCACCCAATTTTCTTCAAAACTATAAACTGCTTTACAATATCATGCAGGGAAACGGATATCCAGAGGCGTTGTTGAAGAGATTGATCTTTAATGGGGGAAGGGTGCTGAACAACGATGTGACTTTAGACCGCTCTCCGAATGGGGTAGCGGATGCGAATCGAGTAGTTGGGGAGGTAAGGTGCACTGCAACATTGCCACTCATTGATGGTCTGACGTCGAAGCTTACTAGAATTTTAAGAAGTGATGACATTAGGATTTCAATTCGTAACGACTTCAAGACAAGAAAATTGTTTAGCTCGACTAAGACTAAGATTGAAAAAGAAAAAATGAGTGATGTCGTATACAAGATACCGTGTTCGGGCTGCAATTTGTCATATATTGGACAGACGACTCAACAACTAAAAAAGCGAATTATTCAACATAGAAGTGACACCAAAATTGTGACGAAGAGTTGTGCTCTGGCTCAACATTGCAGACATACAGGACATGTGATGGATTACGATGGGGTGGAGATCTTGAAGACGGAAAAGAACACTAGGAAGCGAGTACTCTTGGAGATGCTGGAAATAAAGAAACACCCTGATAATATGAATAATAGAGCAGACATAAGAAACGTCAGTAATATATATTCTTATTTGGTAAAATTTATGAAAGACTGATTGTTTGGGTAGTATATGCGCGCCAGGTGAATGTTTCGGTTTTCTTATATTTATATCGAATATCAACGTTTGACGTCGTTACGCGGAAATTTCTAGATGTTAATATGCATGAATGTGTTTCGAATTCGACGTGGTTAATTTTGTTGACGGGTTGGTTGTTTTCTGGGCTCATTTGAGTATGTATATCTTCTTGTTTTGTTATATTATCCATTTCATTGTATTCCTTAGGTTTTTCGTGGTCATTATTCGATGAACGAGGATGACTCACTGTTTTGGATGTGATAAGCAGGTTTTTATTAACTCAATTATGTGAGTGCTGTATAATATTTTATCTATGTACATAACATCATCAAGGACGATATATTTTGTTTTAGTTTCGTCCTGATGAAGGTCTGAAATCAGATCGAAACGTCGACATCAATAAAAAGAGTACAACATCAAGTAGGCTTTTTTAGTGCCGCACAACCCTTACTATTAGTTCATCTATAATATAGAGCGGAGGTAACTTTAGTTTCATTATATATATATATATGTTACAGCCAGAGATGTATACCAAAGGAGATAAGGTTTGTTACTTATTGAAATCTATCTATGATCTCAAACAAGCTAGGAGGCTTTGGAATATTAAGTTAAGCCAAGTCTTAAAAGAGATGGGAGTTGAGCAATCAAAGACTGATCCGTGTATTTATTATAATATTAAAGAGAGAATTTATATTGCAGTCTGGGTTGATGACTTAATCATATTTAGTTCCCAGCCAGTATTAACTAAAGAATTAAAAGATAAGTTATGTGAAAAATTAAATATGAAGGATATTGGCCAAGCAAGACAATGTGTGGGATTAAACATCACTAGAGGTGAAAATAGAATTATGTTAGATCAGGAGAAGTACATAATGGAAATATTATCAAGATTTAATATGACAGATTGTAAAGCAGCAAGGACACCTATAGAAGTTGGTCTGAAGTTCACTGAAAATAATGAAGATCCATTTGACTGTCCTTACCAACATGCTATCGGGAGTCTACTGTATGTGGCTCAAGGAACAAGACCAGACATATCATTTGCTGTGAATACCCTTAGTAGATATAATAAAGAACCCAAAACTGAACATTGGACTGCTGTGAAAAGGGTGCTAAGATACCTACAGGGTACCAAACATTACAAACTAACCTATACCAAGAATGGTCAAAATGAAATCACAGGATACTGTGATGCAGATTGGGCGAGCGATGTGCGTGACCGTAAGTCGTGCACGGGCTATATTTTTATGTTGCAGGGTGGAGCAGTGTCATGGTGCTCACGCAAACAGCAGACCGTGGCATTATCTACTGCAGAGGCCGAGTACATGGCCATGTCATCAGCGGCACAGGAGGCGCTATGGCTACAGCAGCTGCAAGGAGAACTAGGAGGAGGAAAATGTGACTCTCTAATCATTCACAGCGACAACCAAAGTGCAATCAAACTCACTGCTAATGACTGTTATCTACCTAGGTCTAAACACATAGATATAAAGCATCACATTTTAAGGGAACATGTTAGTAATTTAAAGTGAAAGTTTTGTTATGTACAGGGTATACAAAATATTTCAGATATATTAACTAAGGGGACTACTGTTGATAAACATTTATATTGTGTGTCAAATATGGGATTGTGTTCAGGGGAGGGTGATAGAATTGGAACACAACCCAATTAGTTTTAAATATTTTTGTGAGGGCGCCACTGTCTATTCTTACTTATCTGTGAACTCATGACGTTGAACGATTTCACCAGTGTGTACGCTTGCACTTTAATTGCAATAAAACAAGATAGTTACTCAGTTAATTTCTTTTATTCCATCTAAATCCTACAACACTAAACTGACGTTTGAAGAATTTTACACCTTGCTCCAGCAAATTCCAGCCGTCCTCAACTCGAGTCCTATGACCCCCTTATCCTCGGACCCCCTGGATTTGCGACCATTGACGCCTGCACACTTGCTCATCGGACATGTTATGACTTCCGTTCCCGAGACTGATTTTACAAATATCGTGGAATCACGATTATCACAATATCAACGGGTGCAAGGGCTGCATCAGCATTTTTGGAAGCGCTGGTCGAACGACTACATCGGCGAATTGCAACGTCGCAATAGATGGGTGAAGCACTCCCCCAACGTATTAAAAGGAGCTATGGTCTTACTAAAGGACAACGCATTGCCACCATTCAAATGGAAGCTTGGACGCGTGGTGGAACTGTTTCCGACAGTTGACAACGTTGTTCGCGCCGTTCTTGTGCGGACAAAAATGGTTTAGTGTAACGTAAACGGGCGGTGACGAGATTGCGCGTATCGCCCGTCGAATGATTGAACCGAGTGGATTTTGTTCTTTTTCTTTATATAACCTTGTATTATTCGATTTTATTTCATTTTTGTTTGTTTTTTGTTCGTTGTTCACTTTTGTTTATATATGATATTAAGTCACAATATGTTCAAATTTACTAAAGTTGTTGAACTAGGGAGTTCAAGGCGGGGTATATCTTCGCGCCTTCAGTTTACGTTGCCTTTTAGAATCGTGATCGGCTCGCAGTGGTCGATCCTTTACTAAGGAGATCGGGGTAGCGCCTGCGCTCTGGAGGTTTTGATATTTTTGACGTAGACTGCAGGTGTGAACATGGCGAATTCAGCGTGACGTACGATTTTTTATTTTATCGTTTTGTAGACGGCAATTGTCTTGAGAATTTCGTACTAAAATAAAGGTGATACAGTCCATGAGATCAAGAGTTTGAATCGTTGTATATTACAATATGCGTGAGAGGATGGCTGGATCATCAACACAATTACCTGAAGAAGCAAAAAGCAAGTTCAAAACCATATTAAAAGTTTCCCTAATTTTGAATCCCATTATACCAGATCTCATAATCCTAATAAAAGATATCTACATCCAGATCTAACTATCAGGAAAATATTCAATTTATACGAGCTTCACTGCGAGGAAACTGGAATGAAAGCCGTTAATGAGTGGACTTATAGGAAAATATTTAAAAAAGATTTTGATTTACGTTTCCACCAACCGCGCAAAGATATATGCCAAAAATGCGACTTATTAAACATTAAAGTTACAGTATTGTTGACGCGTCGATTTGTTTATTGTTTTGGTTTTTCTCCTTCTTGGTAGTGAGCTGATCGTCGCACTTGTGCACGAACTCGAACGCGAAGGATGTTTGGTTGTTTCCAATTTGTTCGCGTAAGTTACGTTCTCTTCGCTTGCGCTAGATATCGTTGCTCTACTCGTTTCATATGCTGTCACCTAAATTAAGTTTGCTACTCTGATTGTAAGCTGATATGATTGTTTTTCTAATTGATGACCATTATTTATGTTATTTTATTGTAGCTACAACCCGCCGATGAAGTGCTAACCAGTAACGCAATATACGAAATGATTCAGAATAAATGAGTTGATACATTGCATTCACTCCTAGACCGAAACCAGATTTTTTTAACTATATATATATATATATATATATATTTCAATAATGTTGTTTTTGATATTGACTGTGACTTGATTTATAATCTGATTAGTATGTTGTTATTGGGTAGCAGTCATATGGCACTGGATATTAGATTGTGCAACTCATTTTAAAATTTATTCAAGCTTTCGCATCCATTTGTCAGCCTCATCAGGAATCTACGAATATCACATTATAGAGCTAGTTAACCTACCAAATTATCTACTTACAATCTTCTAGAGTTTCTCTAAATGCCAAAAATACACACTTTCAAACACTAATCTTTCAAGCATATAGAATAATACATCGATGTGCACCGCATCAAATTACAATTGGTTTCGTTTCATAAGATAAAATATAAATGGGTAAAACAACGTGGAATCGATCGATTTACTTATCTTCGACAACTGAGTGTTGATATCGACAAACTGGTATTCGTTTATTTATTGGATTCGAATAAATTCGGTTTTTTTTTTTTCTCCCCAAATATAAATAACCCTCCCCTATAGAATGTTTAGTTTTATATATTAGTGCGTAGGATTACTATTTCCTTCTTTCGTTTCGCGTTGTTAATTAACCATTCAATGATGTATGAATAAACATTATTTAGTCCGTTCACGTCAGTTTTTTATTTATATTATTCTCTTCCATACTTATGCCAATCATTTCGAGGAATAATCTTTTTTGTGATTGTTCTCTTGGAACAAAATCTTATAATCTGAATAGTCAACTACATGTTTAGTCTCCAATACGTGCGTAGATAATGCAGTGTTAGTGATATTTCGTCGTTCTTCGCTTTTATGTGCTGTCAGTCTAGTAGTTATCCAAGTGGAAGTTTGTCCTACATAAACACCTTCACACCCGTGCAAGGAATAGAATAAACTATTTTCGAACATTGTTTCTTATCAACAGGGTCTTTTAATTTCGTATAAATTTTCGTCCTATATCAAGCGCTATTTTGTTAACGATTTTTATGTTCGTAAAACCCTTGAAAGTCGTGTTTAATTGATGACAAATTCGTGGAATTTGTTGTATTACAATAATTGATGTTATTACTAAGAATCTGATTTTCCGGGGTACTTATGTTATTATCGCTATTGATCAGTAATCTATTGACTAATTTTTTGGGTATGCATTATTTATTAGCAGTTGTTTCAGAATTCCTAAATTTTTCTTTTGCAAATCTGGGTGTGATAGTTTCAATATTCTATTTTTCATTGCAAAGCTAGGTTAAGACAAATGGATGCGAAAGCTTGAATAAATTTTAAAATGAGTTGCACAATCTAATATCAGTGCCATATGACTGCTACAATAACAACATACTAATCAGTTATATATATATATATATATATATATATATATTGAATTATTGAAATTCCGGGTATACGTACGTTCTTCTGATCTATTAACCTGAAAAGAAAAATTATCGAATCGACGTTTCGCCAAAATCACATTGGGCGTCATCAGGACAAGTTTTAGTTTTCGTTGACAGACGGAAACTGATTGGAATTTCTAGCCGATTTGATTTTTACGTCGGCTACGTAAATTATAGCGTTGGCTGGTATTCGCTTGAATAGTGTGAACTGTTTTCTTGTACTAAGTTTATGGGAATCTGTTGAAGATTTTGAGATTTTATCGTGTTTACAATGTTGGTCGTTGGTGACAATAAAACATGTGTTGGATCATTTCGTGGTGGTATTGAGATAGATTTGACTAGAGACTTCCAAATAGATGGAAGAACGTGCATCGTCCCTCTTGTTTAACTCACCATTTTTCTCAATCTCTAGTGCTTCACGAATAAGTCTTGTTTTAAACGTTCGGTGTTTGCTATTTGCTTGCATGTATCGAAATCTATTTGATGTCCTGTTTTCTGTTCATGCTGGAAAAGATGAAACTTCCTGTTTGTTTCTGATTGCAAGTTTATGTTCTTCGATTCTTGCAGCTATGCGTCTATTAGTTTGTCAACGTACGCCTTATGGCATTGTCTACATTGTACACGATATACTCCATGATTTTCTAACTTCACTTTGTCTTTGGATTCCCCAGGACGTGAGAGATGGTATTGAAAGGTTTGTATGCGATCCTCATATTATGTCTTCTCAAAATACGTCCTATCCTGTCAGTTGTACCTTTTATGTATGGAAGAGTTAGATGAATGTTTAAGGTTCTGCAGTCTTCAAGTTTTGTTGTATGTTTTGGTTTTGTTCACTGCTTTATCAATTTGCTTCACTTTATATCCATTCAACTTCAAAGCTTTCGTTATTTCATCGAGCTCTTGTCGCCTTGTTTGTGTGTCAGTTAAACGCATGGATCTAGATATGAGCGTGTTTGCAACTGATTGGATTTGTGATGGATGATGGTGTGAGTTGGCGTGTAGGTATCTGTTAGTATGGGTTGGTTTCTGTATACTGTGTAGTGCAAGCTTTGTCTTGGATCTCTTGAGAACAATACGTCCAGAAACGGTAGCTTATTTTCTTGTTCCAATTCAGACGTGATTGTATATTAGGATGTTGTGAGTTCAGAAATTCTAAAAGTTGACCAATTCGTTTTCACCGTGAGACCATATAATAAAAATATCATCTACATATCTGAGCCATATTTTTGGTTTTAGACTTGCTTTATCGAGGCTTTTTCTCGAAATATATCATAAAGGTTAGCTATAGCCGGAGAAAGTGAAGAACCCATTGGAGCGCCTTCAACCTGTCTAAAAATTTGATTACCAAAAGAAAAATATGTGTTTTTTAAACAATGTTCGGCAAGAGAAATAATATGATCTGGAAAATTTTCATTCATAGAATTTCATCTAAAGCTTCATCAATAGGAATACTAGGATAGAGAGATTTAACATCTAAACTTGCCATTATATCATTGTTTTCTATTGAAATATTTTTGATGGTTTGTATGAAATGTTCGGAATTTTTAATATAAGAATCAGCATTTTCTATTACAGGTTGCATTATATTTGCTAAATATTTTTCTAATTTTTGAAAAGGAGAATTAAAAGCACTTACAATCGGTCTCATTGGTACTCCTGGTTTGTGGATTTTAGGTAACCCATATAATTTAGGACATCTAGTAGATTTTTCTCGAGGGATTAATCGTTTTTGAATATTTGGATCAATTGGTGAATTTTTTATTTTTGCCTTCGTTACTCTTTCCAAATATGTGGTTGGATTATTTGTAACGGATTTGTAAGCTTTGTCTTTTAATATGTCTTGTTTTTAGTTGATATTCAGACATATTCATAACAACAGTAGCATTTCCCTTATCTGCTTTCAAAATAACGATGTCTTTATTTTGCTTGAGATTGTTTAAAGCCTGTTGTTCATCACTCCTCAAATTCGAAACAGGTGGTCTGAAAGTTCTTATGATTCGGGCTACGTCTTGTCTAATAAATTCAGCTTGTGATTGGTCACATTTTCTAAAGTAGATTCAACTTCAGCTATAATCTGTTCTGTGGGAAGATGTTTAAGTGCTTTTAATTCTCCTTTTCAAAAATTAGAAAAATATTTAGCAAATATAATGCAACCTGTAATAGAAAATGCTGATTCTTATATTAAAAATTCCGAACATTTCATACAAACCATCAAAATATTTCAATAGAAAACAATGATATAATGACAAGTTTAATGTTAAATCTCTCTATCTAGTATTCCTATTGATGAAGCTTTAGATGAAATCTCTATGAATGAAAATTTTCCAGATCATATTATTTCTCTTGCCGAACATTGTTTAAAAACACATATTTCTTTTGGTAATCAAATTTTTGAACAGGTTGAAGGCGCTCCAATGGGTTCTTCACTTTCTCCGGCTGCTAACCTTTTTATGATATATTTCGAGAAAAGCCTCGATAAAGCAAGTCTAAAACCAAAATATGGCTCAGATGTAGATGATATTTTATTATATGGTCTCACGTGGAATGGTCAACTTTTTAGAATTTCTGAACATCTCCTAACCCAATTCACGTCAATTGAACAAGAAAAATAAGCTACCGTTTCTGGACGTATTCTCAAGAGATCCAAGTGCTTGCACTACCAGTATACAGAAAACCAACCCCTACAGATGCCTACACAACTCACAATCATCATCACAAATCCAATCAGTTGCAAACACGCTCATATCTAGATCCATGCGTTTAACTGACACACAAACAAGGCGACAAAGCTCGATGAAATAACAGCTTTGAAGTTGAATGAATATAAAGTGAAGCAAATTGATAAAGCATGAACAAAAAAAAAACTACAAAACTTGAAGACTGCAGAACCTTTAAACATTCATCTAACTCTTCCATACATAAAAGGTACAACCGACAGGATAGGACGTATTTTGAGAAGACATAATATGAGGATGCATCTGCTGCTTCAATACCATCTCTCACGTCTGGGAACAAAGACAAAGTGAAGTTAGAAAATCATGGGTATATCGTGTACAATGTAACAATGCCATAAGGCGTACGTTGAACAAACTAATAGACGCATAGCTGCGAGAATCGAAGAACATAAACTTGCAATCAGAAACAAACAGGAAGTTTCATCGCTTTCCAGCATGAACAGAAAACAGGACATCAAATAGATTTCGATACATGCAAGCAAATAGCAAATGAACGTTTAAACAAGACTTATTCGTGAAGCACTAGAGAGGAAAAATGGTGAGTTAAACAAGAGGACGATGCACGTTTTCTTCCATCTATTTTGAAGTCTCTAGTCAAATCTATCTCAATACCACCACGAAATGATCCAACACATGTTTTATTGTCACCGACCAACATTGTAAACACGATAAAATCTCAAAATCTTCAACAGATTCCCATAAACTTAGTACGAAACAGTTCACACTATTCAAGCGAATACCAGCCAACGCTATAATTACGTAGCCGACGTAAAATCAAATCGGCCATGATTCGGTTTCCGTCTGTCAACGAAAACTAAAACTTGTCTGATGACGCCCAATTGATGGCGAAACGAAACGTCGATTCGATAATTTCTTTTCAGGTTAATAGATCAGAAGAATACGTATACAATTTCAATAATTCAATACATTATCCCGTACGTGAAAATATCCATCATAACATCTGTCACCTCCACGGAGATGATGTCAAAAAAGCGAAACAATACGAGAAACTGAGATCAAAAGGACCATCTTGTTGTGCGAACTTTTCTTCTTGATCAGGTGTCGTGATAATAACAGATTACCTATTTTTACAAAACTTTCTTATCATACAGTTTCAAGAAAATCAACACCATCTTAAACAATGCAAGCAAATTGCTATTGAAAGAAGAAATACATCGAAAAAGAAAAAGAATAGCCGATTTGGAACGACAGCTTCTGCAATTTCATCTGGAACTAGCTACTGTACTACATCCTCTAACTTGGGAGCGTGTTGAAACTTTAGCTGCCTGGCGAGCTGAGACAGATAAAAGATTGAAAACCAAAAGTTAGAAATGAAGTTCCAACGTCAAATGAAAACAGCTAGGAATCAAAGACAACCTTCATTAGAACCAAATAAGATAGTTCATAATTTTCTAGTTATAGTCTTTCAAATTCTGAAAAATTTGTTTTGAATAAAGGTTTTAATTTTGCAATAGCACTAAACATCTTCCCACAGAACAGATTATAGCTGAAGTTGAATCTACTTTAGAAAATGTGGACCAATCACAAGCTGAATTTATTAGACAAGACGTAGCCCGAATCATAAGAACTTTCAGACCACCTGTTTCGAATTTGAGAGTGATGAACAACAGGCTTTAAACAATCTCAAGCAAAATAAAGACATCGTTATTCTAAAAGCAGATAAAGAAAATGCTACTGTGATTATGGATATATCTGAATATTCACTAAAAATGCAAGTTATTTTAAAAGACAAAGCTTACAAACCCGTGCGAAACAATCCAACGACATACTTGGAAGAAGTAACGAAAACGAAATTGATCCAGATATCCAAAAACTACTAATCCCTGGAGAAAAATCCACGAGGTGTCCTAAATTGTATGGGTTACCTAAAATCCACAAACCAGGAGTACCAATGAGACCGATTGTAAGTGCTTTTAATTCTCCTTTCAAAAATTAGAAAAATATTTAGCAAATATAATTCAGCCCTTAATAGAGAGTGCTGATTCTTATATTAAAAACTCCGAACACTTCATACAAATCATCAAAAATATTTCGATAAAGGACAATGATATAATGGCAAGTTTAGATGTTAAATCTCTATCCTAGTATTCCTATTGATGAAGCTTTAGATGAAATCTCTATGAATGAAAATTTTTCAGATCATATTATTTCTCTTGTGAACATTGTTTAAAAACACATATTTTTCTTTTGGTAATCAAATTTTTAGACAGGTTGAAGGCGCTCAATGGGTTCTTCACTTTCTCCGGCTATAGCTAACCTTTTATGATATATTTCGAGAAAAAGCCCTCGATAAAGCAAGTCTAAAACCAAAAATATGGCTCAGATATGTAGATGATATTTTTATTATATGGTCTCACGGTGAAAACGATTGGTCAACTTTTGAATTTCTGAACTCACAACATCTAATATACAATTCACGTCTGAATTGGAACAAGAAAATAAGCTACCGTTTCTGGACGTATTGCTCTCAAGAGATCCAAGACAAAGCTTGCACTACAGTATACAGAAAACCAACCCATACTAACAGATACCTACACGCCAACTCACCATCATCATCACAAATCAATCAGTTGCAAACACGCTCATATCTAGATCCATGCGTTTAACTGACACACAAACAAGGCGACAAGAGCTCGATGAAATAACGAAAGCTTTGAAGTTGAATGGATATAAAGTGAAGCAAATTGATAAAGCAGTGAACAAAAACCAAAACATACAACAAAACTTGAAGACTGCAGAACCTTTAAACATTCATCTAACTCTTCCATACATAAAAGGTACAACCGACAGGATAGGACGTATTTTGAGAAGACATAATATGAGGATCGCATACAAACCTTTCAATACCATCTCTCACAGGGAACCCAAAGACAAAGTGAAGTTAGAAAATCATGGAGTATATCGTGTACAATGTAGACAATGCCATAAGGCGTACGTTGGACAAACTAATGAACATAGCTGCGAGAATCGAAGAACATAAACTTGCAATCAGAAACAAACAGGAAGTTTCATCGCTTTTCCAGCATGAACAGAAAACAGGACATCAAATAGATTTCGATACATGCAAGCAAATAGCAAACACCGAACGTTTAAAAACAAGACTTATTCGTGAAGCACTAGAGATTGAGAAAAATGGTGAGTTAAACAAGAGGGACGATGCACGTTTTCTTCCATCTATTTGGAAGTCTCTAGTCAAATCTATCTCAATACCACCACGAAATGATCAACACATGTTTTATTGTCACCAACGACCAACATTGTAAACACGATAAAATCTCAAAATCTTCAACAGATTCCCATAAACTTAGTACAAGAAACAGTTCACACTATTCAAGCGAATACCAGCCAACGCTATAATTTACGTAGCCGACGTAAAAATCAAATCGACCATGAAATTCCAATCAGTTTCCGTCTCAACGAAAACTAAAACTTGTCCTGACGCCCAATGTGATTTTGGCGAAACGTCGATTCGATAATTTTTCTTTTCAGGTTAATGATCAGAAGAACGTACGTTGAATTTCAATAATTCAATACATTATCCCGTACGTAATATCATCATAACATATATATATATATATATATATGATGAACTAATAGTAAGGGTTGTGCGGCACTAAAAAGCCTACTTGATGTTGTACTCTTTTTATTGATGTCGACGTTTCGATCTGATTTCAGACCTTCATCAGGACGAAACTAAAACAAAATATATCGTCCTTGATGATGTTATGTACATAGATAAAATATTATACAGCACACATAATTGAGTTAATAAAAACCTGCTTATCACATCCAAAACAGTGAGTCATCCTCGTTCATCGAATAATGACCACGAAAAACCTAAGGAATACAATGAAATGGATAATATAACAAAACAAGAAGATATACATACTCAAATGAGCCCAGAAAACAACCAACCCGTCAACAAAATTAACCACGTCGAATTCGAAACACATTCATGCATATTAACATCTAGAAATTTCCGCGTAACGACGTCAAACGTTGATATTCGATATAAATATAAGAAAACCGAAACATTCACCTGGCGCGCATATACTGAAACAATCAGTCTTTCATAAATTTTACAAATAAGAATATATATTACTGACGTTTCTTATGTCTGCTCTATTATTCATATTATCAGGGTGTTTCTTTATTTCCAGCATCTCCAAGAGTACTCGCTTCCTAGTGTTCTTTTCCGTCTTCAAGATCTCCACCCCATCGTAATCCATCACATGTCCTGTATGTCTGCAATGTTGAGCCAGAGCACAACTCTTCGTCACAATTTTGGTGTCACTTCTATGTTGAATAATTCGCTTTTTAGTTGTTGAGTCGTCTGTCAATATATGACAAATTGCAGCCCGAACACGGTATCTTGTATACGACATCACTCATTTTCTTTTTCAATCTTAGTCTTAGTCGAGGCTAAACAATTTTCTTGTCTTGAAGTCGTTACGAATTGAAATCCTAATGTCATCACTTCTTAAAATTCTAGTAAGCTTCGACGTCAGACCATCAATGAGTGGCAATGTTGCAGTGCACCTCCCAACTACTCGATTCGCATCCGCTACCCCATTCGGAGAGCGGTCTAAAGTCACATCGTTGTTCAGCACCCTTCCACCATTAAAGATCAATCTCTTCAACAACGCCTCTGGATATCCGTTTCCTGCATGATATTGTAAAGCAGTTTATAGTTTTTTGAAGAAAAATTGGGTGAGATAGATCTTTTATTCTATTTTTCATCTGCATAATTAGATTAATTTTCTGTCTAATGGGGTGACTCGATTTAAAATGAAGATATCGTCCCGAATTCGTTGGCTTCTGATACCAGTCACAAATAATCTTGTTCTGTCTATCACGTATCAACTTGACATCCAAAGGGAACACCCGTTGACATTCCTCTTCCATGGTGAATTGAATGTGTTCGTTATATGCGTTAAAAATATTCAGTGTCGTGTTTTTCGTTAGAAGGTACCGCCATCACAATATCGTCCACGTATTTCTTATAAATGGAACCTCAAAAGGAAGGTCGAGCAAACCTCATCAATACATAATCCATCACGATACGTGACAAAATCGGACTCAACGTAGACCCCATCGAACCAAACACCTGCTGATATATTCTCCCATCAAAGACAAAACAATTAGAATTGAAGAGACTTAATAATTAATATGAATTCCTCCTCCTGAATCAATGTGTGTGGAGAGATAGTATGCCATTTTTCCTCAAAATTGGCACCACTAATTCTAACGGAACATTTGAGAACAGAATACGACGTCCAAACTGATCAGCTCATAATCGGGTGGCAAATGACACCATCCATACACCTCGACAACTGGAACGAGTCCCGTACAAAGTATCTGTTATCATTATTAGTAGATTTATCCAAAATCCCAGCAATGTACTTAGAAAGTTTGGATGAGGGCGTATTAATCGAGGAAACAATCGGTCTCATACTCAATTCAGGCTTATGGATCTTCGAGTCCATAAAACCTAGCCAATACCGAATTGTATGTGAAAAGTGACTTTGCTTCCTCCTAGATATAAATTCCTTGTCCTTAAGTTCTTGATCATATCATTCCTTTTCCTTGCAACGTAACACAAGGATCCCTACTCAACAACTTATAGTATTTTTGGTCATCGATGATTATCCGACACAAGTTGTTATACATGCTCAAATCCATTGCAACGGTTACGTTTCCCTTATCAGACGGCAAAACTAACAGGTGATTGTTTCTGCGCAAAAATTCACGGCTGACATAGAATTCCCTCTGCAAATGGTTTGAAACAATAGGAGTTTTGTGTAGGTAATTAGTAATTGCATTAGTCGTCTTCGCTCTTTTTACATTCTTCTCCTCTTCGTTCGCTCTGCCATCCATATCTAATATATACTCTATGTCCGTCACCAACCTCGATACAGACACCTCCGACCTCGGAATCACTATGCCTTTCGGACCCAAAGCCAACATCCTCTGTACCTCTGAAGGAATGTCCACACTGCTAACATTCTTGAACCAACTATTACCCACCGATACAGTATCGATGCTTCGCTTTTTTAGATAATCAATAGTTTTTAAGTTCTTTTCTTTAATCTTGCGGGAATGCCGATCATACTGAATCATCTGTTTACTCTTAAATGTATCACTAACGTGTTTAGGTAGTGAATTCTGAATTCTTTCCCATTGGAAGGAGAGCTCCTTCTCCAGCCTCACAATGTTTTTTACAGTTATTTTTATCTCCAACAATAATATGCGATAAATCACCTTCCTCTTCGAATTCTCCACCAACGTCGCCGATGTTGCATCACTGACCGATGTATCCATACATTTTATATTCCCAGGTATATGCCTCGGTGTTAATCCTTTACTTTTACATTCGATGAGAAACACTCTCCTATTCCTTAGTGACGCCAGTCTGGTGTTGTCTCTAGCCCATGATTTCAACAATTTTTGTGACACTGTTACCATATGTACGTTGTATTGACGCAAAGAAACCATTGCTACGATAATGAAACTAAAGTTACCTCCGCTCTATATTATAGATAAACTAATAGTAAGGGTTGTGCGGCACTAAAAAACCTACTTGATGTTGTACTCTTTTTATTGATGTCGACGTTTCGATCTGATTTCAGACCTTCATCAGGACGAAACTAAAACAAAATATATCGTCCTTGATGATGTTATGTAGATAGATAAAATATTATACAGCACTCACATAATTGAGTTAATAAAACCTGCATCACATCCAAAACAGTGAGTCATCCTCGTTCATCGAATAATGACCACGAAAAACCTAAGGAATACAATGAAATGGATAATATAACAAAACAAGAAGATATACATACTCAAATGAGCCCAGAAAACAACCAACCCGTCAACAAAATTAACCACGAGGTTGGTGGCGGACATAGAATATATATTAGATATGGATGGCAGAGCGACCGAAGAGGAGAAGAATGTAAAAAGAGCTAAGACGACTAATGCAATTACTAATTACCTACACAAAACTCTATTGTTTCAAACCATTTGCAGAGGAATTCTATGTCAGCCGTAGTTTTGCGCAGAAACAATCACGCCGTCGATAAGGAAACGTAACCGTTGCAATGGATTTGAGCATGTATAACGACTTGTGTCGGATAATCATTGACCAAAATACTAAGTTGTTGAGTAGGGATCCTTGTGTTACGTTGCAAGGAAAAGGAAATGATATGATCAAGAACTTAAGGGACAAGAATTTATATCTAGGGAGGAAGCAAAGTCACTTTTCACATACTTGGTATTGGCTAGGTTTTATGGACTCGAAGATCCATAAGCCTGAATTGAGTATGAGACCGATTGTTTCCTCGATTAATACGCTCATCCAAACTTTCTAAGTACATTGCTGGGATTTTGGATAAATCTACTAATAATGATAACAGATACTTTGTACAGGACTCGTTCCAGTTGTCGAGGTGTATGGATGGTGTTCATTTGCCACCCGATTATGAGCTGATCAGTTTGGACGTCGTATCTGTTCTCAAATGTTCCGTTAAATTAGTGGTGCCAATTTTGAGGAAAAATGGCATACTATCTCTCCACACACATTGATTCAGGAGGAGGAATTCATATTAATTATTATTTCTCTTCAATTCTAATTGTTTTGTCTTTGATGGGAGAATATATCAGCAGGTGTTTGGTTGCCCGATGGTCTACGTTGAGTCGATTTGTCACGTATCGTGATGGATTATGTATTGGATGAGGTTTGCTCGACCCTTCCTTTGAGGTTCCATTTATGAAATACGTGGACGATATTGTGATGGCGGTACCTTCTAACGAAAAACACGACACTGAATATTTTAACGCATATAACGAACATATTCAATTCACCATGGAAGAGGAATGTCAACGGGTGTTCCTTTTGGATGTCAAGTTGATACGTGATAGACAGAACAAGATTATTTGTGACTGTATATCAGAAGCCAACGAATTCGGGACGATATCTTCATTTTAAATCGAGTCACCCCATTAGACAGAAAATTAATCTAATTATGCAGATGAAAAATAGAATAAAAGATCTATCTCACCCAATTTTCTTCAAAACTATAAACTGCTTACAATATCATGCAGAAACGGATATCCAGAGGCGTTGTTGAAGAGATTGATCTTTAATGGTGGAAGGGTGCTGAACAACGATGTGACTTTAGACCGCTCTCCGAATGGGGTAGCGGATGCGAATCAGTAGTTGGGGAGTAAGGTGCACTGCAACATTGCCACTCATTGATGGTCTGACGTCGAAGCTTACTAGAATTTTAAGAAGTGATGACATTAGGATTTCAATTCGTAACGACTTCAAGACAAGAAAATTGTTTAGCTCGACTAAGACTAAGATTGAAAAGAAAAAATGAGTGATGTCGTATACAAGATACCGTGTTCGGGCTGCAATTTGTCATATATTGGACAGACGACTCAACAACTAAAAAGCGAATTATTCAACGAAGTGACACCAAAATTGACGAAGAGTTGTGCTCTGGCTCAACATTGCAGACATACAGGACATGTGATGGATTACGATGGGTGGAGATCTTGAAGACGGAAAAGAACACTAGGAAGCGAGTACTCTTGGAGATGCTGGAAATAAAGAAACACCTGATAATATGAATAATAGAGCAGACATAAGAAACGTCAGTAATATATATTCTTATTTGGTAAAATTTATGAAAGACTGATTGTTGGGTAGTATATGCGCGCCAGGTGAATGTTTCAGTTTTCTTATATTTATATCGAATATCAACGTTTGACGTCGTTACGCGGAAATTTCTAGATGTTAATATGCATGAATGTGTTTCGAATTCGACGTGGTTAATTTTGTTGACGGGTTGGTTTTTCTGGGCTCATTTGAGTATGTATATCTTCTTGTTTTGTTATATCCATTTCATTGTATTCCTTAGGTTTTTCGTGGTCATTATTCGATGAACGAGGATGACTCACTGTTTTGGATGTGATAAGCAGGTTTTATTAACTCAATTATGTGAGTGCTGTATAATATTTTATCTATGTACATAACATCATCAAGGACGATATATTTTGTTTTAGTTTCGTCTGATGAAGGTCTGAAATCAGATCGAAACGTCGACATCAATAAAAGAGTATCATCAAGTAGGCTTTTTTAGTACCTGTTACTATTAGTTCATCTATAATATAGAGCGGAGGTAACAGTTTCATTATATATATATATATATGTTTAGCCAGAGATGTATACCAAAGGAGATAAGGTTTGTTACTTATTGAAATCTATCTATGATCTCAAACAAGCTAGGAGGCTTTGGAATATTAAGTTAAGCCAAGTCTTAAAGAGATGGGAGTTGAGCAATCAAAGACTGATCCGTGTATTTATTATAATATTAAAGAGAGAATTTATATTGCAGTCTGGGTTGATGACTTAATCATATTTAGTTCCCAGCCAGTATTAACTAAAGAATTAAAAGATAAGTTATGTGAAAAATTAAATATGAAGGATATTGGCCAAGCAAGACAATGTGTGGGATTAAACATCACTAGAGGTGAAAATAGAATTATGTTAGATCAGGAGAAGTACATAATGGAAATATTATCAAGATTTAATATGACAGATTGTAAAGCAGCAAGGACACCTATAGAAGTTGGTCTGAAGTTCACTGAAAATAATGAAGATCCATTTGACTGTCCTTACCAACATGCTATCGGGAGTCTACTGTATGTGGCTCAAGGAACAAGACCAGACATATCATTTGCTGTGAATACCCTTAGTAGATATAATAAAGAACCCAAAACTGAACATTGGACTGCTGTGAAAAGGGTGCTAAGATACCTACAGGGTACCAAACATTACAAACTAACCTATACCAAGAATGGTCAAAATGAAATCACAGGATACTGTGATGCAGATTGGGCGAGCGATGTGCGTGACCGTAAGTCGTGCACGGGCTATATTTTTATGTTGCAGGGTGGAGCAGTGTCATGGTGCTCACGCAAACAGCAGACCGTGGCATTATCTACTGCAGAGGCCGAGTACATGGCCATGTCATCAGCGGCACAGGAGGCGCTATGGCTACAGCAGCTGCAAGGAGAACTAGGAGGAGGAAAATGTGACTCTCTAATCATTCACAGCGACAACCAAAGTGCAATCAAACTCACTGCTAATGACTGTTATCTACCTAGGTCTAAACACATAGATATAAAGCATCACTTTTTAAGGGAACATGTTAGTAATTTAAAGTGAAAGTTTTGTTATGTACAGGGTATAAAATATTTCAGATATATTAACTAAGGGGACTACTGTTGATAAACATTTATATTGTGTGTCAAATATGGGATTGTGTTCAGGGAGGGTGATAGAATTGGAACACAACCCAATTAGTTTTAAATATTTTTGTGAGGCGCCACTGTCTATTCTTACTTATCTGTGAACTCATGACGTTGAACGATTTCACCAGTGTGTACGCTTGCACTTTAATTGCAATAAAACAAGATAGTTACTCAGTTAATTTCTTTTATTCCATCTAAATCCTACAACACTAAACTGACGTTTGAAGAATTTTACACCTTGCTCCAGCAAATTCCAGCCGTCCTCAACTCGAGTCCTATGACCCCCTTATCCTCGGACCCCCTGGATTTGCGACCATTGACGCCTGCACACTTGCTCATCGGACATGTTATGACTTCCGTTCCCGAGACTGATTTTACAAATATCGTGGAATCACGATTATCACAATATCAACAGGTGCAAGGGCTGCATCAGCATTTTGGAAGCGCTGGTCGAACGACTACATCGGCGAATTGCAACGTCGCAATAGATGGGTGAAGCACTCCCCCAACGTATTAAAAGGAGCTATGGTCTTACTAAAGGACAACGCATTGCCACCATTCAAATGGAAGCTTGGACGCGTGGTGGAACTGTTTCCGACAGTTGACAACGTTGTTCGCGCCGTTCTTGTGCGGACAAAAATGGTTTAGTGTAACGTAAACGGGCGGTGACGAGATTGCGCGTATCGCCCGTCAGATTGAATGAGAGTGGATTTTGTTCTTTTTCTTTATATAACCTTGTATTATTCGATTTTATTTCATTTTTGTTTGTTTTTTGTTCGTTGTTCACTTTTGTTTATATATGATATTAAGTCACAATATGTTCAAATTTACTAAAGTTGTTGAACTAGGGAGTTCAAGGCGGGGTATATCTTCGCGCCTTCAGTTTACGTTGCCTTTTAGAATCGTGATCGGCTCGCAGTGGTCGATCCTTTACTAAGGAGATCGGGGTAGCGCCTGCGCTCTGGAGGTTTTGATATTTTTGACGTAGACTGCAGGTGTGAACATGGCGAATTCAGCGTGACGTACGATTTTTTATTTTATCGTTTTGTAGACGGCAATTGTCTTGAGAATTTCGTACTAAAATAAAGGTGATACAGTCCATGAGATCAAGAGTTTGAATCGTTGTATATTACAATATGCGTGAGAGGATGGCTGGATCATCAACACAATTACCTGAAGAAGCAAAAAGCAAGTTCAAAACCATATTAAAAGTTTCCCTAATTTTGAATCCCATTATACCAGATCTCATAATCCTAATAAAAGATATCTACATCCAGATCTAACTATCAGGAAAATATTCAATTTATACGAGCTTCACTGCGAGGAAACTGGAATGAAAGCCGTTAATGAGTGGACTTATAGGAAAATATTTAAAAAGATTTTGATTTACGTTTCCGACACCAAGAAACTGAAAACGGCGAGCCTTTGAAGAAATAACATTCGAAATGCGCCCTTTCACAAAAATATTGAAAATAGCCACTTGGAATCAGCTAGACATTTCAGCACTCAACGAAGATCCTGCGAATTTACTTACAGCTGAACAATTAGATATTATGTGGATGTTGTCACATAAATTCAACAATGTACGTAATACTCCAATGTGGGTTGGATATAATAGTAAAATTTTCATTGACAATTCACTTGTCCAAAAAATTCCATATTTGACTCCGATAAACGAGTCTCCCACTAAACATTCCACAGTTTTGAAAACTTTAGAATTATGCAAAGAAGTTGCACATGAATGTCACGCTAGTAACGGTTCCCGAATTAGCGGAAGCGTTTTTAAAAAGAACTTTTATTTATTACAAGGAACGAACTGTCTCTACCGATTGCCAATATTAGAATGAATTACAATAATTAAAATATAGATTATGTTGGATGAAGCGACGAAAGTGCTGAATCCTCATATTCCAGGCGCTACCGGAAAGCGGTGTCGTCTGGTGTTGTGTTGCGGGCACAACGACACGGCCTTGTAGGGTCGTCGACGTAACTCCTCCCTTCTTAAGATGAAAACAATACCGTTTTATTGTTTTCAACAGTTTCTTCATCTTCAATTTCCACCGGAATAGTTTTCCCCTTCATTCCTTTCTTTAACCAGAAATATGCAGCCAGAATCGATACGACGACTGCCAGACTTGCGAATAGGCTCCAACCGATGAAATAAAAATGTCCCTTCCTAGATTTTCCAAGAAGTTTTGCTTTTTCGCGAATTTGCGTTATTTCCCCAAAGTCTAAAGTTTTTAATTGTAATGGTTCCATATCGGTTTCTTCAATAGTTGAAAAAGTTATGTTGTCGAATTTGAATTGCGGTAGTAAAATTGGCTGACCTCTTGTTGATTGGGTGTTGTTCATGAAATAAAAACCATCTGCCTGAAGTTCACATCCTTGAGGTATTTTGATCAAACAGGGTGTGGAGATAATATCAAATTCGGATACGTTACATCTTTTCTTGATTTTCAGAGGTTCACTCGAAGGTATAATGAGTACAATTTCGTTGGTCACCCTCTTCAGAATTGTTTCCTCCACTTCGACTTTTAGAATTCTGCACTCTGCGATGTTAGCTTCTCTTATCAATTTTGGAACGCATTTGTCTGGATTTGGAATAAGTTTGTCTCGACAAAGATGTATGTCTTATATTACCGGGCACTCAGAAGTCCTCCTGCTGCTCCAAGTGTGTACCAAGTACCAAATAAGGATGGCTCGGAATAATGAGGCATTATTTAGTGGAATAGGTATGAGGTTATAAAACTCTAAAATATCTATTTTAACAATTGGAAAATGAATGGCAAAAATGATTTTCGTTTTGTGAAGCTTAATTACAACCCAGCCAAGTGATAATAACTTATTATGTTATCGAAATTCAATGTTTTGGATTCTCCATAAAGTTTTATCAAATACTCGTTCATTTGCTCCAGCTGTTCAGCGGACACCACTGCACTATGTAAGGTGTTGAGTTTCGCAAAAATTACGGCATTTTCAAGATTGTCCAAAAGGTAATGAAGTTTTGGCAATAAAATATGATTGAGTTAATTGTAGCTTCTGTAGAGAAAATAGATGATAATTGTTCGCAGTTTGTTGCAGCTGTTCTTCAAACTTGGCTATTCGTTCTGCTATGATTTGTTGGTTAGAGTTTATGGTTGAAATTGCGGAATTATAGTTATCAATGAGGTCTTCTGCCAATGATGCTTGGAGAGAAATTTCGTCTTCGAATGACTTTTCGGTTTCTAATAATTTTGTTATCGCCCTATCATATCGTTCGCCGTCATCGGAATCTAAAGTACCAAATAACCATTTGGAAACTTTTCCTACTACGTTTATTAAACCACGTTTACTTCTTTTATGAAATGCAATATTATTCAATCTAGTTTTCAAATTTATTATTAAATTATCCGCTTGATCAATGAGGGTTTTCAAAATATTATAATGATTCATCGGGTCAATTGGTCTTGTATTGTTCGGTTCCAAATTTTTTTGGCCTGTAATAAATGCTGTTCTATGTTATTCAGCTGTCTAAAAAGCGGTTCTATCTCTACAAAATGAATAAATGTATGCTTTTGTTCAATAATTCCATTACCTAACTTTAAAGGAAGTAAGGAGCCTTAAGGGGTTATTTCATAATTATTAGTGCTCGCTTGTCTTAGAAACATTTCCAAGATCAAACATTCCCATGTAGGTCGGAACATTTTCCTGTAAACAAATTTGTTTTTACGTTTTGGTCTTTTCATTTGAGATTTGTGTATAGTTTTATTAGATGACGTTCTGATTTTGTTGCCTAAATCTTGCGACACAATTACCTTACTGTGTCTAGGTTTCATTTTATTTCTGTTTGCTCCATTACTTTTCAAAAAACTTTCAGATGTTCTTCATATTTTTCGGATCTTCACGATTTTCGTTCTGCTTACTTATATGCTTCGTTTTGTTGCAAGTGATTGCTCGAAAATATTTTCATATATCGTTTTCAACCTTTCTCGTCTATCAATAACATATTGATTAATAATGAATTCATCCGTGATATCGAATGGATCTAAGGCTTTAATATGTCCATTTATCACATCCATGGGTTTTGTTTGGTAACACTGTGAATCGCCGAATTATATCCTAATATAGCATATTGGACTAATTGTTTCACCGGCGTTTGTGGTTCTTTAGTTTTAGGACCCTTAAGAGTTCTAACAAAGTGGAATGAAAACGATTGATTGGTCCATTACTGTTTGAATTTCCCGGTGTAGTGAAGTGTAAATGTATATTATGGAGTTTGCAAAATTCTATCAATATGGAGGTTTATACTCCGTCCCATTATCGCATGTAATTGAAGTTGGAATACCGAAATGTGTGACAAATGTTAAAATGTTTTCAAACACTGTGCTTGCTGAGCACCCGGGTTCTAAGATATAAGCTTTCCATACTTTGAAAAACGTCCAATATTGTTAGGAATTTTGTGTTATAAATTTGGAAAGTATCCATAAAAACGGATTCTAACGGTTTCCTTGGTGTTATTGTTGTAGAAATTTCATTTTAGGAGGATTTCTGTCGTATTTTGCTAATTGACATATATCACACTCATTTATAAAGTCAGTCACATCCTTTTTCATGTGTGGCCAATAATATTTTTGTTTTAGGGCGTTAATTGTTTCGTTTATACCTCGGTGGCAAGTTTTGGTATGATGATAGGATAAGATGTCTCTTTGCTTATCTTTGTCCTCTACATCCTTCAAAAATTTATTCAAATATACAGCTTAAACAATTACTTTTGAACATATTTTTCATAATAGCCAAAGATTACTGACAAAATCTGTGTCTGACTCTTTCACAAAAATACAATATAACTTTTCGGGATCTAAATGCTCTTTACAAAATTTAATTACCTCATCTTTATAATTTTCCGTTAATCTGACCTGTTTTCTTGTTTTATTAGCGAACGGTTTTGAATACGCTACGTTATAAGCACCACCGTTTTCTGAACAAAAATTATTTGGTTTAGATAATTATTTACAGGGTTTTCCGTAATGGGTAATTCCTGTATAGGGTTCTCTTCCGCGGTGTGAATTGTTTCGTTATATTCTGATGGATTAACGTGAACATCTGCATGTACTAGTATGCGATTGTCGCTCATTTCAGTAGGGTCAAATATATCAGAAAGTTGATCTAAATCATGTAGTTGAACATTGTGCTCGCCTGAATCGGATATACAAGTTATATCATCAAGACTTTCATCTGGATGAACAATCACTGATTCATTTTCAAGAACGTTTATTTCAATTCTCGATAATGCATCTGCATTAGTATTTTGCTTTCCTTTTTTGTAAATCACTTTATAGGTGTACTCTTCTAATTTTAATCTCCATCGCATCAATTTAGAATTAGGCTCTTTTAAAAAATAACCATTGCAGTGGAGCATGGTCTGTTACAATTGTGAACTCCCTCCCATACAGATAGGGTCGAAATTGTTTAGTTCCATAAACAATTGCTAACATCTTTTTCTATAGTACTATAGTTAATTTCCGCCGGATTCAAGGTGCGGGAAGCGTATGCAACTGGCAAATCTTGTCAATTTTACCTGACTCAGGACGCATCCCAATGCAAATTTAGAGGCGTCTGTTGTTAGAATAATTCTTTATTGAAATCAGGAAACTGGAGAATGGGCTCATTACATAAAATGTTCTTACAATATTCGAAGCTTTCTTTGAATTCAGAATTATGAACAATTTTGGCCCCTTTTTTTAGACAGTTTGTAAAAATTTTTGTAATTTTTGCAAAATTTTTATGAACCTACGATAGTACCCCAGGAGTCCTAAAATGATTTAATTTCCTTAGCCGTTTTAGGGATGGGAAATTTTTTATCGCCTCAATTTTCTTTGGATTCGGTCGAATTCCTTCTGGAGTAATTAATGGCCCAAAAATTCGACATCTTTCCGCAAAAATTCGGATTTGTCTAATTGAATTTTGAATCTTGCCTGTCGTAGTTTATGAAACAATGTTTTCAAATTTGAGATATGTTCAGTAAGGTTTGCCGAAAAAACTATGATATCGTCCATATAGACTAAACAGATTTTACCTTGCAATTCTCCTAAAACATTATCCATGACCCTTTGTAATGAACTTGGTGAATTTTCATGCCCATTGGCAAACGGGAATTCATAATGTCCATGTTCTACTGAAAATGCTGTTTTCTCCACGGAATTTGGGTGAATCTGGATTTGATAAAATCCTGAAGCCAAATCAGAGTTGTGAAATATTGACACCTCCCCAATTTATCCAAAACATCGTTAATATTTGGCAAGGATATCTATCTGGAATTGTTTTAGCATTAACAGCTCTATAATCAACTACAAGTCTCCATTTCTGTTTACCGCTGGCATCCTGTTTTTGGAACAATAAATATAGGACTAGACCATGGCTTTTACTTGGTCTTATAATTCCGTCGTCCAACATTTTATTGATTTGCTTCTGAATTTCTTGTTTATGAGCAAACGGATATGTATGACTTAGAATGGATCAGGATTTCGTCTGTTGTTCTTATTTCATGCTTTATCGTATTTGAAAAAGTGAGTTTCTCATCTTTTATAAAAATATCAGAAAATTGTTTACATAATTTGTTTATTTCACCCTTTCTTCTACATTTAAATGACTTGTTCTTATCAATTTTGTTATATCCATCTTCTTTTCGTTATTATGATTGGTTTGCCAATTTGAAGTCTCAAAATTAAATATCTCAAAATTATCCTTATGATGATCGGAAAAGGAAAATACTTTGATAGGATTTTCTAAACTAATTGTGATATCTTGATCGGTGTAATTGTGAATTTCTATATTAGCGATTCCTTTAGTAGCAGTTGTTAATGTTTCCGGAATGTAGAGATCGTTTAAAAATTGCTCCGGAACAATTATTTCGCCGAAATGTACGGAAACTGGTATACGCACGTTTCTTATTTCGGCTGAATTAACCGTGATTTCATTTTTAATGTAATTATTCTTAGAAAGATAAATAGGTAATTCTAGATATTGATTTTTAGAACATTTTTGACAGATCTATAAAAAATCTTTTTAATTCTTTTAAACCAAAAATACCATCGAAATATGCGTGAAAATCGAATAGGATATAGGTAATGGTATACTGACACTTAAATTCGTCTGGGGCTGGAATATCAGCTTTGAACCTAACTTCGGTTTCCCCAACTCCTGTTTTTATTTTAGTTGGACTATGGTAAATGCAATTTGGAAAATATTTTTCAGCAATAGAAGGTTTTAATATGGCCTGATAGCACCCTGTATCTATAAGCAATTTCATTGGCGGATTATGTATTTGGATAAAAGGTAGATTATTATTACTGATTGTATTTAATTCAACTAGTGTCATTCCTGATTCAATTGTCGGCCGCTAGACGAAAATTTTGTTCATTATCTGCTGAAAACCATTCGTTGGGATCGTAATTTTCTTGTTGTTCCTGTTCATTTTCGCCCATCGAATTAGAATATTCTTGGGAATATTCGTTACCTTGGGAATACATATCCTGATCATCAATTTGGTAAAGTTCTTCGGAAATAAAATTTCTCGGACCCGAACTTTGAAATAGTTATTTCTTGGTTGAAAATTAGGTCTAACAGTGTTTTTGTAACGACTGACATAGGTTCTGTTTTGTTCGAAGGTATTCTACCCGTAGGTTTAAAACATTCTTACTTTGTGTATCATTGAATGTTTGCATAGGTGGATAGTTATTTATTTGGCGTGGTTGAAAATTTATCGGATTATTTGACACTGGAATTTGTTTTGACGTGCCAGGTGATGCTATTCGATTCAATGCGATACTATTATTTTGCTGAAAATTTTTTTGATCAAACCGTTGGGGTTGATTGTTATTATGCCAGGATGTGCTGTGAGAAATAGCTGTTAAATTTTGTGTATAATTGAAATTTTGTTCCTCAATTATATAATTCATGGCAGTTTCCAAGGAATCTGGATTTTTCAGTCGAATAATACTTTGTAATTGACCCGAAATACCCTTATAAACGTCCTCAGACTGATTTGGTGATATTGCCTTTCATATATTAATTTAGTGGAGGCATCCATTTCAGTTGGAGGAATAGAATTTATTTTCTGATTCAACTTGCTTCGCAGAACTTGTAATCTCCTACCGAAACTCAAATAAGATTCTTTTTTATAAGGAGTTGCAATGAACAAATCTTGCTCTAAACATTCTAAACTGCGAACGTCTCCGAAGCATTGATTTAATGTCATTTGAATCGAGGCCCAACTACTCAATTCTTCTCTACAACCAACTAAAATTTGTGCTCTATCTACCAATTTATTCCTAATTACTCTAAGAATATAATTGTCTAAGACAGGATCCTGAAAACGTCCAAATGTTTCGACTATAAAATTGCAAGCTGAAACGAAGCTTGACAAAGTATTTGAATCTCCTCCGAATTGAGGAATTGTATCAACGTACATTTTTAATAAGCTCAAATTTGGCTGTTCTGCAACGTTAGCGTTCGGCATTTTCTCTTTAACAGACACTTGTAATAATTGAGAAAATCTTTGTGCCAATTTATCAATTTCACTCATAAATTTGCGAAATTCGCACGGATTTGAGTAATTCCGTTGAACGAAAACTAAGAATGTGAAAAACGATAAGGAAAATAGCAGGAGTGTACTTAGTACTCACTCTCTTATCTTCCAAAATCTCAGGATGCAACGTCCAGTTCTGTCCTGGTTGTTTCTGTTTTCGTGGGTTGATTCCAATCCGGTATCGGCTGCCAATTTCCCAGGTCAACTCAATGCCTTCTCGAATTGTGTAGATCGTTCGTTGATTCACTGGGCACTTAAGGATCAAAATCCACAGTTTCTTTTAAACGAAAACCAGTCTCGATGCCGTGAATTTTTCGCAAAAAAAAACTTGTACCCAACTACCGACTGCACCAGTAACGGTTCCCGAATTAGCGGAAGCGTTTTTAAAAAGAACTTTTATTTATTACAAGGAACGAACTGTCTCTACCGATTGCCAATATTAGAATGAATTACAATAATTAAAATATAGATTATGTTGGATGAAGCGACGAAAGTGCTGAATCCTCATATTCCAGGCGCTACCGGAAAGCGGTGTCGTCTGGTGTTGTGTTGCGGGCACAACGACACGGCCTTGTAGGGTCGTCGACGTAACTCGCTCCATATATTCAAGTAACATATGATTTAGAAATTGCTCGGACGAGCTATTGCATTCAAGCCCAAGAATCTCCGAAATTCGATAATGTTTTTATCCACATGGGGGCCTTCCACATCGAAATGGCCTTCTTCAAGGCAATTGGAACTTTCATTGAAGAATGCGGGCTCACAAATATCATGACGGAATCCGACCTAATCGCTGAAAGATCTGTATCAGGTTTCATTAGCGGAAAAAATTATAATAGGTGTAAAAGATTACATTCTATTATGGCGTTATGACTGCAGCAATTTCATTTTCAGTCTTTTTTGGAAAACACTAATTTCACGATTGAAGATTCTGTAATCGAATATCTCACTGCCTTCTCGCAACTTCAAGATAACTCGCCTCAAGTACATCATCCGGAGACACTACATCTACTTCAATTATATGATCAGTATACAGCAGAAACTCTGCGAGGCAAGCAGCCAAACGGCACAATTTTATGCTATGTACATTGATTTCATAAATCTTTACCATCTATTTATTCAAGTATAAGAGTTGGAGATTTAGATGTATACATTTATGTTCTTGGAAAAATTGTGAGTCTGTTTTTCTACTTTAATCAACAAAATTACAGCCGGTGGCTAGTGTTTTATTTAAATCAACTGCAACACATTAACGACACACATCCAGGCCTTCGAGAGGAACTTGCTAAAGGTTCGTTTGGTATTAGGAGAACAAAAAACCTTTCTCGCGGATCCCAGTCGATTTAACGTTGGAGCAAACCATTAATGGTGAGGCAGCACGTCGACTCAGGAGAATTGTGAACCTGACGAGTTCTATTTCTGCCAGGCAACGTTGGGCAAGAAATCATGGAGCTCGAACTCGAATTATTTCCCATGTTCTAAATCGTGCAGGGATGAGCAATAATAGTGAAGACTATAACACTGTTTTTATCGGGTGTAACGGCCGTCGTCTGTTGGAATTGCTTTCGTTTGCTTGCTGAGTGGCAAGCTTCTTCAGAAGGTTCGCCATCTCCGATGCACTAATGAAACTATCTCGTCCTGGGTCTTAGGTTGTATTTATACCTATTTGTGGCTGGGTAGTTTGTTGTCCCTGACGTGTTCGTTGATGACGTGGAGATTGATGACGTGGATATTGATGTGGTGGATACTGATGAGGTGGTTTTGATGACGTAGTTGTTCTGACGTCAGGTGTCGATTTGATTGGAAACGTTGTTGTCTTTTTGAGCACTGGGTTCCAGATCTGGTTTAACTTCGGTCTCTTCCTTCCTGTTGAAATTGTCATGTTTTGAATCTCAATGGCCCCCCCATTCTGTTATAATAGCAGTCTTGCACGGTCGACCGGCTATTAAACGAAGGTGAAATTGGTAAAATCAATTCAACAGGAAGAAAACCGGATTAAATTAAAAGCAACCTTTCAAATCGACACCTACGTCGGCTAAAACCACCTCATCGGTATCACCCATCAATATCCCGCCTCTCCGTCATCAACAACCGTCGGGCAACAAACTACCCAGCCACAAATGGTATAAATCAACCGACCCAGGACAGATATTTCATTAGTGCATCGGAGATACCTCGAAGAAGCTTGCCCTCGGCAACAAAGGAAGCAATTCCAACAACGACCCGTTACCAAACTGTTATAAATGAACGTGGCCGCAAAGCTTGAATCAATACAATAGGAAGACGTCGCCGCAGATCTACATCCAGATAAACTGAAAGAACATCAAAAGCAAATGGAAGCTTTCATGCTTAGCATCGAGCGGACCACGTATCCATTCTCTTCCTCCATAGACAAAGATCAACTATATAATATTTCTACTGGTCAGGCTGTTACACAAGTTGCTGATTGCTTGCTTAAAACAGTTTCATCTGGGATGTTCCTCCGCGATCAGTTTTTAACGGAATGAATTTCCCGAGAGATTTCACAAATCTCTGAAGAAAAATGCAATATTCACTTTTGCAAGTTTGAAGAAGAAAAAGATTTGAAAATTGGCCAAACAGTTCATGAGGTCAAACTACAGCGAGATTTATTCGGTAGATTATTAGCTCTCTCTGGTTGTAAACGTGGATCTGGAAAAAGTACTGTGTTTTCCAATAACCCAGTCGCTCTATCACTTTGTCATATAGATGGTTCTCTTAATAAGACTGCAAAATCAATACTGGTTCAAGAACTAGAAAAAAAAAATGCAAGAAATGGATCAACCGCCTGTTCAGATAGACTATGCAATTGTAGATGGCTTTTTCTTTTTGAATACTTTTAAACAAATGCCGCGCAATTATGGCGATCTATCAAAAAAAATTTTGCAAACTCTTGTAAAAACTCCAACAAACAAAAACCATTATATTTGATCGTTTTCACACCTTCAATCAAAGATTGTGAACATGCTCTTCGACGAAATATTGATGAAAACGATTTTTATATTGCTGGACCTCAACAAAGTAGAACCTCTGATTTCTCCAAAGATTTGAGAAACATTAAATTTAAAGAAGCATTGGTAAAGTTTCTTATCGAGCATTGGGCTGAACAAGAAATGAAGTCAATAATTGGCAACAAAAAAATATATTTAATACATGACTTGTGTTACGTATATTCTGTCGTCGATAATGAAGTGTTGCGACTAATTGATCATGAGCTGTCATGTCCCGATCATGAAGAAGCTGACACGAAAGCTGTATTTCTGGCTACTCAAATGGAAGAAGACTCAACTATTACCATCAGAACTTCTGATACAGACATTTCGATCATCATGTTAGCCAACATGGAACATATACAACCGTCTGTAAAAGTGTGGATTGATCTCGGGTAGGGAATGCACGCCGATATATCGACATTTGCGCTTTTTGCGAAATTGGGTCCACTGATATCACAAGCACTACCAGCTCTACATGCGCTGACGGAATACGATTATAACCCAGCTTTATACAGGCGAGGCAAAAAAAGGCCTCTCGAGATTCTAATGGGATCTGTGAATATACAACAGGCATTTTCAAAACTGGGCTTCGAAGCTTATAATATTGAGGCATCATTTTCCAACGTGGAATCTTTCATCTGCCAGTTGTATGGATTGAAAAAACTAGCGAATGTCAATATTGCGAGGATGGAGATATTCAATAAAACATATAAAGTAAATGATATATCTCAACCCTTCACACTAAATGTGCGTAGTTACGATGCTTGTAATTTGCCACCGTGTCAATCAGAGCTACGACAACATTTACTGCGGACAAAATATATAGCGTGTATGTGGAGAAACGCTCATAATCGTATCCCTACAAAAATGTCGCCAACAGAATACGGATGGAGAAATGTAGATGGAAAATTGGAGCCAATTTGGTTCATTGGAAACCAACTTCCTGAAGCGTACGAACACGTCGTCATAACACCTGACATTTTGGAGATAATTTTGATTCAGGTACGTTTCCTTATCCATAATAGACTATCAAAATATAAATATATGATTATGATGTATCATAACTATTTTTGTTAAAGGGATTTCTCAAACCCGGGATAGGGTATAATTTTGAAAATATTCTGAAAAGTGGGCGGGGGAATCGAACCCGGACCTCAGCAAGCTGTTGCTCTACCACTAAGCTACCCCGACTATGACTTATTTTTTTTTTCCGGCTAATTTTAACTTTGATAATCTTGGGACTTCATCACGAAAGCCACGCAAGAGAATCAATTTAACTGAAACGCCGGCTCTGCGTAATCCAACGCTAATCGTAAATTGATTAAATTCACAATATCAAAGTTAACAAGTTAGCCGGAAAAAATTGAAAAATAAGTCATAGTCGGGGTAGCTTAGTGGTAGAGCAACAGCGCTTGCTGGAGGTCCGGGTTCGATTTCCCCCCGTGTTTTTGAATATTTTCAAAATTATACCCTATCACCGGTTGGTGAGAAATAACACCAAATCAATTCATGATTAGCGTTGGATTACGCAGAGCCGGCGTTTCAGTTAAATTGATTCTCTTGCGTGGCTTTCTGTGATGAAGTCCCAAGATTATCAAAGCAAGTTAGCCGGAAAAAATTGAAAAATAAGTCATAGTCGGGGTAGCTTAGTGGTAGAGCAACAGCGCGTAATGCTGGAGGTCCGGTTCGATTCCCGGTCCCGCCGTGACTTACTTTTCAGAATATAACTATTTTTGTTTACAGAAACGCGAGATGACGAGGACGTTCAGGAAATTGAAGATGTGGAAGCCAACTTCGAAGATGAACTAAGCGAAGATGATAATTAACATGTTTTATTAATTGTAATTTTTTGTATCAAATTTCAGATTAATAAATTATAAAATATGAATATGTACATGTGTATATAATCCTTTCATTAATCCGTGAAGAAAGCACAGCAAAAATTTCCCTTAAAATGGTCAGATTAACCATATTCCTCCATATAATTGTCAGATTATGATTCAGGCGGACAATAACATCAAATTGATCCCCCTGCCGAAAAATCTGAGGCGCTGGAGTATTTCAAGGTCACCATTTTTTTTTACATATTAAAAAATCATTTATGACTTAACGCCACGTGCAAATTGTCAGCCATTGTAATAGTACACTTTTTAGGGTTTACCTAACACTTTTAAATATCTGACACGCTCGAATAATTTTTTTTTCAACCACTCGTTCCAGCCACCCCCCTCGATTAATTGTCTGATTAATATCTAACAGTTATTAGTAATATGAAGCGCCTATGTAATATAAATGACTGACGCGCTCGAGTATTTTTATATGACGATTTTTTTTTACATTTTCCAACAGGTTTACACGGTCAACCCCCCACTAAAATGGAAAACGCGACATAAACTTTTTTTTGTTCAAAACATAATCTGTAGAATCCACTAAGTCCCCATGACGCTCGAGTAACTGCAAATTTAGCATCTGGGGCTCCCCTACTATAATCATAAATTTCAATGTCCCTCAAATTATTTCAATCAGAGACATAATTCAAATTTTCCCAGTCAACCAATACAATTTGAAAGACGGCCGATACCTCCACAAAATACCCCACTAATGAAGAAGTATTTGAGAAGCCAGAAAATCAACCAATAACAAGTAAACCTGAACCCATGTCAACAACGAGTAGACAATCTTTATATAGGTCTTTTAATAATCGACATAATAACAATTATAATCATAATAATTATAATAACTATCAGCCGAAATTTATTACTGAAGAATTAACCGATGTTCAAATATCACAAAGTAATGAGATTAAAGATTATGAACAAGAAGAACAATTAATGAATAGTAATACTGATAAACGAAACACATTTCAACAGGATTTTCACTTAATGGGCAGAAACAGAAAACACTTAAATTTAAATAATTTTATTCCAAATTCATTACCATTTATTTGTATAAAAAATCCCCCGATTAAACTACTAGTAGATACAAGCTGTCATCCATCTCTTTTCAGACCGTATATAGCTGAAAAATATCATCCAGAAAGAATATATAAAACCGAAACACCGATAATAACTTGTAACGGAGAAAGTACATCTTTAACAAAAGCAAATATTCCCATATTTTCAGAATTTTTCCCAATAAAATGTGATATTGAATTCACTCTTTTCGATTTTCACGATTATTTGACGGAATCATCGGTATCCGAGATTTGAGAAAACTAGCTTTAAATATTGATATAAGTAATAAGATTTCATTTAATGACATCATAAAAATTCCATATCACTATAGAAAAGATTTCAGTTCACAAAAAATCGAAATTCCTCCTTCTAGTTCAATACTGAGAAAAGTAAATACAATTCTACCAGATAGAGAATATATCCTATCACACATAGGTAATGGTAAAATAGAAATACCTGAATTCTTTTAAAAGTAAAAGATAATTATTTTACAATTGAATTTATTAATGTAACAAATGAAACGCAATTATTAGAAATCACTCAGAATTTCCTTCAAAAATATTCTCAGAAATATTTATATTCCCAATATGAATGTTTTCATATCGAAAATCTGACAACACCGTTAAAAGATTAAAATAACAGATTCCATCTTTCCAAAATAAGAACAGATCAGATGAACAAAGAAGAAAAAAATGCAATAAGAAATTTGATATTAAAATTCAAAAAAATTTTTTATGATTCTTCAGAAAAACTAACGTTCACCAGTCAAGTAAAGCATGAAATAAAAACAAATGATGAATAACCAGTATATACAAAATCATATAAACAAATAAATCCAGTGCTATCGGGTATTCGGTCTTGGAAGGTTAAAAATGACTCAACTCATGTATTCTGAATCAATTCCTCTATATTGCGTCACTGGTTAGTGACTTCATCAGCAGGTTTATAGCTGCAATACAATGAAATGTTATGATCATCATCCTGCGAATACGATACCTTACAATAAGAGTGATCAAAAAACTCGGAGAAATTGAAGAGATCAAAATGAATGAACGACATTCGACATAACTAAATCGATCACGTAAACTAAATGTTTAAATCGATTAAATATCTGTTCCGCACGCACGTCAATGTCAGAATGGAATAATTCGATAATGTTGCGTCTAGTGTGCTTTGTATTATTTTAAGTAGTCAGGCAGTGGGCCTTTTTATAATGTCAGTTGGTTGTCTGCAATAAAACTGAGAACCATACGCAATAGTGGCGAACGAGTTACGGGTCGTTAATCAGATAAACCACGAACGTGTTCCGATGGCGTTCAATATTCGCAATATATCAATCGATAAATTTAGAGAAGGATCCGGTTCCTGGTCAAACTTCCGCCTGAAGACGAATTTGAGTTGTTCGAAGTTCCTGATGATAAACGATCACTGTTGCTTATTCACGCTCTTGATAGTGAGGTTTACGGACGTCTAGTCAATCTTTGTAGTCCAAATGCACCGAGAACGAAGACATTCGTCGATTTATGTGAATTACTCACCAGTTACTATGAACCGACCCCGAACAAATACGCCGAGAGGTTCAAATTCGCTACGCGCCACCAGAAAGAGAAGGAGAGCATGCAAGAGTTCGCGTCGGAACTCAAAATCTTAAACGTACTTGCTTATTTCCGGCTCAATGGCTTCAGGAGGAACTTGTATCGCAGTTAATCGTAGGGTGTAGAGACGACGAACTTCGATTGCATTTGATGCATCACGCCGAGTTTGAATCATTCGAGAAGGCAGTCAGTGCAGCTTCGTCATTTATCGAATCGAAGAAAGCGTCGAAGAACCCAAAAGAGGACTACGTTTGAAACCTCGGAAGAAGCGTTGCCTGTTATTGCTTATTATCGGAATGAGAAGTTCAATATCTGTCGTCGTAGTCATGGTGGAGGCGTCAGGAGAAAATTTCAAAATAATTCCGGTAATGCCAACAGTTATGTGAATCAAAACCGTTATTGTTTCCGTTGCGGTGATGAAGACCATATTGCATCGAACTGTAATTTTAAAAACCCCTATTGCACGAACTGCAAGAGGAACGGTCACGTTACCAAAATTTGCAACGTGAGGAGTCAACCTGCGTCAGCATCAGCTTCAAAAAAAGAAGTTAAAGGTATCACAGAGGATGAAGTTGAAATTATAACACTGTTTTTTATCGGGTGTAACGGCCGTCGTCTGTTGGAATTGCTTCCTAACGTTTCGCTTGCACGAGTGGCAAGCTTCTTCTGTCTGTATCAGAAGTTCTGATGGTAATAGTTGAGTCTTCTTCCATTTGAGTAGCCAGAAATACAGCTTTCGTGTCAGCTTCTTCATGATCGGGACATGACAGCTCATGATCAATTAGTCGCAACACTTCATTATCGACGACAGAATATACGTAACACAAGTCATGTATTAAATATATTTTTGTTGCCAATTATTGACTTATTTTTGTTCAGCCCAATGCTCGATAAGAAACTTTACCAATGCCTTTAAATTTAATGTTTCTCAAATCTTTGGAGAAATCAGAGGTTCTACTTTGTTGAGGTCCAGCAAATAAAAATCGTTTTCATCAATATTTCGTCGAAGAGCATGTTCACAATCTTTGATTGAAGGTGTGAAGTAACGATCAAATATAATGGTTATATTGTTTGTTGGAGTTTTTACAAGAGTTTGCAAAATTTTTTTTGATAGATCGCCATAATTGCGCGGCATTTGTTTAAAAGTATTCAAAAAGAAAAAGCCATCTACAATTGCATAGTCTATCTGAACAGGCGGTTGATCCATTTCTTGCATTTTTTTTTTCTAGTTCTTGAACCAGTATTGATTTTGCAGTCTTATTAAGAGAACCATCTATATGACAAAGTGATAGAGCGACTGGTGTTATTGGAAAACACAGTACTTTTTCCAGATCCACGTTTACAACCAGAGAGAGAGCTAATAATCTACCGAATAAATCTCGCTGTAGTTTGACCTCATGAACTGTTTGGCCAATTTTCATAATCTTTTTCTTCTTCAAACTTGCAAAAGTGAATATTGCATTTTCTTGAGATTTGTGAAATCTCTCGGATTCACATTACATTCCGTTAAAAACTGATCGCGGAGGAACATCCCAGATGAAACTGTTTTAAGCAAGCAATCAGCAACTTGTGGGGTAACAGCCTGACCAGTAGAAATATTATATAGTTGATCTT
Organism: Novius pumilus; assembly: GCA_020654155.1. Taxonomy (NCBI): domain Eukaryota; kingdom Metazoa; phylum Arthropoda; class Insecta; order Coleoptera; family Coccinellidae; genus Novius; species Novius pumilus. The sequence continues at coordinate 49,342 of JAIFOV010000188.1, forward strand.
TGTCTATGGAGGAAGAGAATGGATACGTGGTCCGCTGATGCTAACATGAAAGCTTCCATTTGCTTTTGATGTTCTTTCAGTTTATCTGGATGTAGATCTGCGGCGACGTCTTCACTATTGTATTGATTCAAGCTTTCGCGGCCCCGTTCACTATAACACTGTTTTTATCGGGTGTAACGGCCGTCGTCTGTTGGAATTGCTTCCTAACGTTTCGCTT
>JAIFOV010000660.1:0-49527 GCA_020654155.1 Novius pumilus
AAAGTTAAACAAAATAAATTTTTTGGGTTAAAATTTTTAGGGTTGGGGGTAAAACCCAAAAAGGGTTGGAAATTCGTTCCCGAGTGGGAAAGGGCCGTTTCGGAGTAAAGCTCTTACCTTTTGGGACGTGGGGGTAAAAAGAGGATGGTTTCATCGTTTTCGCTCTGAGAGTGGTTGGGCGTACTCCCAGAGGGTGTCGTGTAACTCCCTTTCGGCGAGTTGTGAAGTTTTGAAGGGGAAAGGAGGTTTTATCGGGTTTCCCTGCTAACCTGTGGCCGTTAAGTTGGAAATGGTAGTTCGGTTTAAGAGTTCCCTCTGAAGTTGGTGTCAAGGTAAGAGTGTTTGAATACATTTGAAAGTTGTGAGTAACTGAGGTCCATAGGGTTTATATTTCGCGTGTAACTGTCGTGAATGCCTAAGATGAGTTGGTGTAATCTTCTTTTGCCGATTGTAATGGTGCTATGGTGCGTATAGCCGAGGAACGTTTTTTTATCGTTCTAGGCAAGTGTGTCAATGTGGTGTGACGTGTATAGGTTCAATAAGTAGGCTTATGTGGTGTACGACTTCCTTTCGATTGGAATCAGTTCGTAGTGTGCTAGTTGTGGTTCGATTGTTAGTTCCAACACGTAGATATTTGATGCATTACGTGTGTAATACTAGTTTGCAAGGATTGTATTCCTGTCTAGATGACCGCAAGTGATTGTGGATGTGAGTGTTGTAAACGTTCTAGGTTTGAATTATCATTACGGTGGAATGTGTCTGAGTACTGTATTTTAGTCAACTAAATCGGTCGGGTTGTCCTCTTCCTGAGTTGTCATGGGCACTAGGTGGTCAATTTAGTCGATGCTAGGTCCTAACTTCTCTGCGTAAATGTTCAAAGTGCATTGGACTAAATTAAGGATGTTAACCGAGCGCTGGGTTTATGTCGACCATTCGTGCAACTGCAATGTTAGTCTTTTCGCAGTTGCCACATGTTGCGTGACTTGCAGTTTTGCCTTTCCTTTCCAATAAGGTATCATATGTCGCTGTATCTGCGATAGGAACAAAGAAACAGCTGTTTTCATTTTTGTGCATTTTGAACGACCGAACATGAAATCTTTACTAATTGTGCCTTGGTATCGGTTGATTCATTGTTGGGCAAACACTGGAAAGGCCTTTCTATTGAGTTATTACACGTCTCTTTATCTGCGATAGGAACGAAGAATAAGCAGTTTTCATTTCTTGTGGATTTTGAACGATCGATCATCAAATCCACGCTAATACTGTGAGTGCATTTTCCATACATTTATGCTAAAGTCAGATTCCTCTGAAGCAATTGATTCCATTATCGAAAACAATTTGACTCCAGAGCAAGAATTAAGCGATTTATTTAATTCTTTGAAAATTTCGGGAACCGTGAAAAAGACAGAATCAATCGTTGAAATGTCTGTACCAACACTCGATATAAAAAATTTATCAGTTATCCCTCAATTTGATGGGAATGTTAATGAAATACATAGATTCATAAATGTGTCGGAATCAATTTTGCAATACTACTACGACACAAAAGATCCGAATAATTTTCAAAATCATCTTCTTCTACACGGTATTTTGAATAAACTAGAAGGTAGAGCCGAAAAAGTTGTCGCGATTCATGGAGCGAGCACTTGGCTTGAGTTTAAAGATATTCTTATTAAAAATTTCGGAGATCAACGCGACGAGAATTGTTCGAATCAAGATCTCGTAAATTTGAGACAAAAAATGAACGAATCATCGCAACAATTCCACGAAAAAATTATGAACTTGTTGAATACAATTTGTAATTATATCGATTTGCATTGTGCGGAAACTGAACGTAGAACTAAAAGGGAATTTTTCAAAAAACAAGCATTGAAAACTTTCCTTGCCGGACTAAGGGATCCTTTAGGCCCTATTATAAGAGCTATGAGACCCGCGTCACTCATGCAAGCCATGCAGTTTATAAACGAAGAAGACAATATACGGTATTATCAAAAACTCGTGCCAACAAACAATCAAAACAACCAATCTACATCCAAAATTTCGCGTTTGCCAAGTCAAAATCCACAACCAAGAAGTTTCCAGAAACCGCTTTTTTATCATAATCAACAACCGCAATCATTTCAAAAAATGCCTTTTCCAGCTAACCAACAACCTCAACATTTTCAGAACAAATTCAATTTTGTAAAAAATCCAAATCCACCTTTTCAACACTACCCAACAAACTCGCAAGTTTTTGGTAAAAGCTCAAAACCACCACAATACCAACCTACCCCAATGAGCATATCAACGCGAAATACGAACACCCAAAATCGAAAACCTACTAATTATTTTACGAATAACGGTCAGAAACCCAATTTCGTATTCGAGGAACTGTTCAATACAGAACACTTTGATAATTCCGACGAAAATTGTGTAGAAAACGATTACGACGAAGAATATTCGACCGGAAATAACGCAAAATCAATCAATATCGAAGAAGAACAAAATTTTCGGGAAGATCAGATTTCAGAACCAACAACTTGATCAAAATCAATTTATCGGACAAAAAAGAACTTCCTTACATTAAAATCTTCGAACCGCCCTTGAAACTTTTAATAGATACAGGCTCTACAAAATCATTCTTGAAACCAGAAATTATTTCTAAATTTTTTCCAAATTCGCAATTTTACGAACCTTCCATTGTTTCAACCGTACTGCAAACTTCCTCTCACGAATATGCAGCAGAAATTCCAATATTTCCAGAATTTAACGAAAACGGAAATTTTAAATTTTATTAATTCAATTTTCATCCCATTTTCGATGGTCTGATTGGATTAGATAATTTGAAACTCTTAAATGCTAAATAAGATTTTTCAAATTCAAAATTATACACCCCTAAATGTACACTAAAAATTGATTACCAACCTTCAAACAATAAACTACTTCGGAAAGAAATTGAAGCGCATACAAGCATTTTCATGAACTTACCAGTTAACCAAAATACAGGTCAAGCATTGATACCGCACCAAAAAATCAAGAACTGTGAAATTCACGAATCATTAGCAGTTGTTGAAAATGGATACGCATTAGTTGAAATTCGGAATGCCACCGAAAATTCTCAGGAAATTCCTTTGACTGAAACCTTAAAAAGTATCCCCTTTTATGCAGAAAACTACGAACTATACCACATAGAGACACAAAATAATCAGCAAAAACAAAATTTACCCATTGAAAATTTAATCAGAACCTCACATTTGAACGAAGAAGAGAAGTATCATATTGTTCGACTATGCAAAAAGTATTCAGATATATTCCACACAGAAAATCAACCACTCACTTTCACAAACCAAATAAAACACAAAATTAGAACCCAAGACGAAATCCCCATACACACTAGATCCTACAGATACCCTTTCATTCATAAAAATGAAGTTCAAACACAAATAAACTCGTTGTTGGAACAAAAAATGATTCAACCTTCAAACTCGCCCTGGTCATCACCTATTTGGGTAGTTCCGAAAAAAGCAGACGCATCGGGAAAAAAGAAATGGCGTATCGTAGTAGATTACAGAAATTTAAATCAAAAAACTATCGACGATAAATATCCGCTACCTAACATATCCGATGTTCTCGATAAACTGGGAGAAAGTAATTATTTTAGCACTATTGATCTTGCTAGTGGTTTCCACCAAATCGAGATGGAACCCGAAGATATCCCGAAAACAGCATTTAACGTAGAAAACAGACATTACGAATATCTTAGGATGCCCTTTGGCTTAAAAAATGCACCAGCGACATTCCAAAGAGTTATGGATAACATCTTTCGCGGACTTCAAAACGAAATTTGTCTCGTTTATCTCGACGATATAATAGTATATTCCACATCTCTTCAGGAACATATACTCAATTTGGAAAAAGTATTTAAAAGATTACGCGAAACTTACTTCAAAATTCAACTTGATAAATCAGAATTTCTAAAAGAAGAGGTAGCATATCTTGGACATGTTGTAACCCCTGACGGTGTTAAACCAAATCCAGACAAAATTGAAGCTATACAAAAATATCCTATCCCTAAAACCCAAAAAGAAATTAAAGCGTTTCTCGGACTTTTAGGATACTATCGTAAATTCATAGAAGATTTTGCCAAAATCACAAAACCATTAACTTCATGTCTGAAAAAGGAAGCAAAAATAGAACATTCAACTACTTTTGTCAGATGCTTTGAACATTGCAAGGAATTATTGACTAACGAACCCATCTTACAATATCCAGATTTTACGAAAGAATTCAATTTAACTACAGATGCTAGTAACTTTGCCATCGGAGCAATTTAATCGCAAGGATCTATAGGAAGTGATAAGCCTGTCGCTTATGCTTCGAGAACATGAAACAGTAGTGAGCAAAATTATAGCACTATCGAAAAAGAACTTTTGGCAATAATCTGGGCAACGAAATATTTTCGACCTTATTTATTTGGGAGAAAATTCAAAATTATTACAGATCATAAACCCCTTCAGTGGTTAATGTCTCTGAAAGAACCGAATTCGAGATTAGTTCGTTGGCGATTAAAACTTGAAGAATTTGAATACGAGGTCATTTACAAAAAGGTACAAATAATACAAACGCGGGCGCTTTATCAAGGATTGAAATTCACAATAAAGAAACTTCGATAACGCCAGAAGAGCCAGGTGACTCTGAAAATTTTTCACTAATTGGAAATGCGAGTGAATTTCCAACATTAGATGAATTAATTACATTGGAAGAAGAAAACGTTTCAGGACCATCCGATTTGTATCCCATTCTTGATAACAATCCCAATTCAAGCAACGCAACTGTCCATACCAGCTTCGAAGAACCAATTCTTACTTTACCAATTTCAGAAAAATGTTTAAATGTTCACGACCATCAATTAATTTTAGACTTCGTTCACCATTCACCTGCCAAACCAAAAATAGAGCAAATATTTCCTACCAAAAAACGCATTTATGCTCAGCTATCTCGTGACAATCTAGAAAATGAAATTATTCAATTGTTCAAAACCTTTATTGACCCCAAATATATCCATGCTATTCATGTGGGAAGATGATAATTACATTCCCATTTGCGAATTTCTCAGAAAAACGTTTAAAAACACCTCCTACAAAATATTAAAAGATGTCACTGAAAGAGATAGACAATTAGAAATAATCCAATGTTATCACGAAGGAAAAACCAACCACCAGGGAATAATCGAAAAAGAAAACCGTATCAGAAGATCTTTTTACTGGCCGGGAATGAAAAACAATATAACTGATTTCATAAACTATTGCGAAATTTGTCAAACAAATAAATACGATCGGACTCAACCAAATCAAAAGCTTTCGTTAACACCCACACCAATAAAACCGTTTGAAATAATTCATATTGACACGTTTCAAGTTCAAGGTGAAAAATTTTTAACGCTTGTAGATACATTTTCAAAGTACGCTCAAGCATACCATTTAGCCTCGCTATCTGGCATTGAAGTTACAAGAGCTTCACTCAACTTCATGACACATCATAGCTGTCCTTCTACTATCATAATGGACAATGGTACCGAACTTAAGAATGGAGTCGTATCAGAATTTCTGAAATTACATTACATTAAACCGCACTATGTAACGGTCAACAATCCAGAATCGAACGGTCCTATCGAAAGGTTTCACTCCACACTACTCGAACACCTTAGAATAATCAAAATGAAACAAAAAGAAAAATTGGATATTATTAATCAAATGCCTTATGCAATTTTAGGATATAATAATTCAGTCCATTCAGTTACGAAACAAAAACCTATAGATATCGTTAATGGACATTTAAATTCTAGAGACCCATTAGATATAGATCTCAATGAAAAATTTGTCAACGCCTACGTACAAAAACACAAAGATATCACGAAAAAAATTTCTAAAAAATTGAACGAAGATTTAACAACTAGAAAAGAACGCACCATCCAAAAAACTAACGAAAATAGAAAAGATCCTTTAACATATAAACCCAACACGGACATTTATAGGAAAATAAAATCTAATAATCGAAATAAGCTAACACCGAAATTCGCGAAAGAACGAGTTGTTCTCGACCAGAACATCAAAATTCAAACCCCCAATAAAACTTTTCATAAAAGAAATATTCGGCGACCAAAAACTAAAAGAATTGAATCTTCACAGGTACTCTCTAATGACGACGACGACAACCAACGAAATAAAAATAATGAACCTTGAAAAGAATCCAGGAATATTCCCTATTAACTTCGGCCCAGCTAAGATCAAATCCAGAACCCACACGTTTATCCATTATCTCAATCCATCTTTTGTTCGCAGAAAAATTGAAATTATAGAAAATCAATACGAAAATATCAAAACAACTCTTCAAAAAGATTTCAACTACCCGTATTTCCATGAATTACAAAACTTTGAAAATGCTCTTATGTATCAGCTTAAAGCAGCAAAAGAAAAATTCGAATCCCTGTCACCTAATTATCGTAAGAAACGTGGCCTTATAAACGGACTAGGATCCATAGTCAAGAGCATAACTGGAAATCTCGATGCAAACGATGCTATTTACTATGATGAAGCTATTTTTGAACTAGAATCCACTCAAAAAGAAATCGTTACAAAATTAAATTCCGAAATTTCTCTATCTACCGAGATCATCGAAACTTTCAACGATACCGTTGCCTTGATCTCTCATAACCAAGAAATCATCGAGAAAAATGTTAATAAAATCATTTCAGAAATGCACCAAGTTATATTCGAATTCGACGACTATTTGCAAATCAGAAATCTGTTAGATCAAATAAATATTACGTTAAATATAATTCAACATCTTTTGGATAACATTGAAAACGCTATCACTTTCGCTCGACTCAATATTGTTCATAATAGTGTAATTAAACCATCAGAACTGAAGAATATCATTCATAGTATCCTGAAATACAACGATGAAAGTTGTCTTTTGTTTCCGTCGGATTCCATTGAAATACGTAAATATTATGATGTTTTGGAGATAAGTTCATATTACTCTAAGGACCGAATTGTTTTCGTCCTTCATTTTCCAATCATCCATCCTGAAACATTCTCTCATTTCCATCTATATTCAATTCCGAATGTAAATTTCACTACGATCATTCCAAAAAACACCTATCTGACTATGAATGGAAATGCATATCAATATTCATCAACACCATGCACGGATATTGGACCTTTCTACTATTGTCATGAGAACAATCTATTATCCGGAACTATATATGAAGACTGCATCTTTCGCCTACTTCAAACTACACTCACCAGTCCATTGCGACCAAGTTCCAATCCACCTGGACAGTAACGTCATCCAACACATCGATTCATCGCGGTACTTAGTCTAAGCCACCGAAAGTACGAAAATTCAATCAGAATGTTCAAGAAAAGACTTCACCACTCTTAAGGGTACTTATCTCATCCAATTACCATCGGGCTGTGCCTTTCAGACGGAAAACTCAACATTTATTAATGAAGAAATTATCGTTCCGGGCGAACCTATGTATTTACCAGAAATTGTGATCAACTTTAGTGTGGACAAATCCACTATTCCAAAACTCAACATTCATAACGCACCTTTGGACAAAATTCATGAACTACGAAAAAACAATCTTTTCTTCAACCCGTGTTGACGTCCAACAAATCTGGACATAATACCAAATTATGGGTCTTACCCCTTTACGTACTTGCTATTCTACTGTTAATATTCGCAACCAGTTCAAGAATAATTAACCAAATTAAGAAAAGGAATAACCAGACGTCATCTCATCCCCCCAATACCGAGGAACGGAGAAGAAATCCAGAAGCTGTAGCATTCTTCAGCCCCCAACATTTCTCTAAGGAGGGAGGAGTTATGGAACAGCCTGTACAATAAGTAATAGGAACCAATACTGCTGACCGCGTTTAACCCATCAACGGAAACGGATCGGCGATTCAGCAGCAGAGGCTATATTATTCCGCGTTAACTTTTTATCGGGGATTATTGTACTCGCTTTCGTAGTAGTTAGACGTGCATTTGTATTTGAAATAAATAAATTCGTTTTTAAAAATCAATTTCGGTTTTTGAGAAACATAATTCCGGCAATGAAGAGGCCATACCAATGAGGTATTATACGTCGCTTCAACTGTCGCTGTATTTGCAATAGGAGCGAAGAATCTCTAATAATTGTTTTATGGTGACCGTCAGTGTAACGTTGTGAGGGCACTAATAAGGCCTTTCCAATGAGGTATATATGTCGCTGTATCTGCGATAGGAACAAAGAAACAGCTGTTTTCATTTTTTGTGCATTTTGAACGACCGATTATAGAATCGTGCTATGGTAACCTTTCGATACACCGTTGTGCGGACACTCAAAAGTCATTTCCAATGAGGTATTATACGTCCCTGTCTCTGCGATGGGACCGAAGAAACAGCTGTTTTCGTTTTTTGTGCATTTTGAACGACCGATCATGAAAACTCTAATAATCATGTGGGATTTTCTTCACAAAACACAACGATATGAAAAAAACCGAATGCTGCTCTCTTTATTTGCGTGTGTCTTTTACATGAGTACAACTAAGACTAACTTATCTCTAAAAACTGTCTCGCCGTATGGCGGCTCCACTAGTCGCACCCGGTCCAATTTCGCGGCGTAGCAACAGCCACCGAATTCGGATACTACAATCATGTTATGTTTACCGTTGATCCACCTCTGTGCTGGCACTGAAGAGGCCATACCAATGAGGTATTATACGTCGCTTCAACTGTCGCTGTATTTGCAATAGGAGCGAAGAATCTCTAATAATTGTGTTATGGTGACCGTTAGTGTACCGTTGTGAGGGAACTAATAAGGCCTTCCCAATGAGGTATCATATGTCGCTGTATCTGCGATAAGAACGAAGAAACAGCTATTTTCATTTTTTGTGCATTTTGAACGACCAGTCATAAAATCTTTAATAATCGTGTTCTGGTAACCGTTGATCCACCTTTGTGAGGGCACTGAAAACGCCTTACCAATGAGGTATAATACGACGCTGTAGCTGTCGCAGTACTTGCAATAAGATCGAAGAATCTCTGATAATTGTGTTGAGTGACCGTTGGTACACCGTCGTGAGGGCAATGAAAAGGCCTTTCCAATGAGGTATCATACGTCGCTGTATCTGCGAAGAGAACGAAGAAACAGATGTTTTCATTTTTTGTGCATTTTGAACGAACAGTCATAAAATCTTCAATAATCGTGTTCTGGTAACCGTTGATCCACTTTTGTGAGGGCACTGAAAACGCCTTACCAATGAGGTATTATACGACGCTGTAACTGTCGCAGTACTTGCAATAGGAGCGAAGAACCTCTAATAATTGTGTTACGGTGACCGTTGGTACACCGCCGTGGAGCACTGAAAAGGCCTTTCAATGAGGTATCATACGTCGCTGTATCTTCGATAGGAACGAAGAAACAGCTGTTTTCATTTCATGTGCATTTTGAACGACCAATTATAAAATTTCTTATAATCGTGCTATGCTAACCGCTGATACACCGTTGTGCGGCTACTGAAAAGTCCTTTCCAATGAGGTATCAAACGTCGCTGTATCTGCGATAGGAAAGTAAAAACAGCTGTTTTCATTTTTTGTGCATTTTGAACGACTGATCATAAAATCCCTAATGATTATGCTATGGTGACTGTTGATACACCGTTGTGCGGGTACTGAAAAGTCCTTTCCATTCAGGAATCATACGTCGTTCTATCTGCGATAGGAAAGAAGAAACAGCGGTTTTCATTTTTTGTGCATTTTGAACAACCGATTATAGAATCTCTTTCAATCATACTGTGGGAACGCTTGATACCCGTTGACTTCAAACGATTGATCATAAAATTTTTAATAATCGTGTTATGGTAACCGATGATCCACCTTTGTGAGGGCACTGAGAAAGTCTTATTTATGAGGTATCATACGTCGCTGTAGCTGTCGCTGTATTTGTAATAGGAGCGAAGAATCTCTAATAAATATGTTATGGTGACCGTTGGTATACCGTTCTGAGTGGACTGAAGAGGCCTTTCCAATGAGGTGTTATACGTCACTCTTTTCGCGATAGAAACGAAGGAAGAGATGTCTTCATTTTTTGTGTATTAAGAACGGCAGATTATAAAATCCGTAATAATAATGTAATGGTTACCGTTGATACTTTGTTGTTCGGGCACTGGAAAGTCCTTTCCAATAAGGTATCAAACGTCGCTGTATCCGCGATAAGAACAAGTGAACAGGTGTTTCCATTTTCTGTGCATCTTGAATGACCGATCATAAAATCTCTGATGATCACGCTATGGTAACCGTTGATACACCTTTGTGCGAGCACTGAAATGGCCTTTCCAATGAGGTATCATACGTCTCTGTAGCTGTCTCTGGATTTGCAATAGGAGCGAAGAAACTCTAATAATTGTGTTATGGTGACCGTTAGTAAACCGTTGTGAGGGCACTGACAAGGCCTTTCCAATGAGGTATCATATGTCACTGTATCTGCGATAGGAACGAAAAAACAGCTGTTTTCATTTTTTGTGCAATTTGGAAGACCGATGATAGAATAGTGTCAACTAGATTTCTGTTTATCGTAGTTGGCACGGGGGTTTTCGCTCAGGGTAGCGTAAATTCGTGACGATGCTCGTCGAGTAGGACACAAATATATGGTTTTAGCGGTATATTGACTCACCCCAAAAATACAACTGCTAATCCAATAGCTCCCAACATTGGAACTTTCCAAACACAACGAAACGAGAATTAAAATATAAAACACAAAGTAAATATCGCTTATAACGCGCCTTCGACACTTAGAATATTTCTGAAGTGTTACAAATACTGGCGGTTCGCGTAAAGGGAAATCGTTTATACGGGACGATCTACCACCGGACTGCGGAGCGAAACCTCTTTGGTACCGAGGAAGGTTTGGTTCCCTTCCCCTGATTTTCCGGTGGCGTGATCGCACATTTCCAGGAATTCTGTTTACATTGCGGTTTTCCGCACATGAGTACGCTTCAATCCGTAACAGAACTCCTGGTATCCGCCGGACGGCTTCAAGTCACGTAGGGTAAGGTGAATGAATTTTCCCAAGGTGGAACGAGATGTATCTTTGGTGGCCTAGCATTTGGCGCACCATTTCACCATTACGAAGGAAACCGATTTCTCCGTCCAAGAAGACTTCGCCCCGAAGACTGAACAAGTACAAGTTGAAAATAAGAAATCAAACTGAACAAAACAACGAAAAGGAAAAAAAATGTACGAGAGAAAAAAAATAATATGAAAAATGGGCGGAAATTGTCAAGACAAAACATAATCAAACGGAACAAAATAATTGGAGTTTCAAAGAACGCACGAACTAGCACTGCACCGGCGAACATTCTACACACACGGGCGGACCGTTGCACTATGTCGTTCTCTGGACACGCACTACACTACTGCCACCGTGATGGGCCCCTGGCAACTGGTTGGTCGAATGCAGCGGCCGCCTGGTGATGGAGTTGATAAAGCCGCTGGCTACAACCGGAGTTGTAGCTATATCTGATGTTTTGGCTCGTTAACTGCGGAGGTTGGGTTCGACGCCATGTAGTAACACGTTGTGAGGTCAGACATGTCGTCACTTTACTGATGTATAGGCTGCATGAAGCTTGATTGCATGGTAGAATGGAATACGAGGTTGAGGCGATCCATTAGTATCGCTTGACTGGACTGGTCGACGTAGATCGTCCATTCGATGTGTCCAGGTTTGTGCTTCGTAAAGGTATTTGTATATGTGGGCCTTTACGTGGCGGCATGCTAAGTCGAACTATGAGGATGATGACGTTCGAGGCTCGACGTCGGAATATTGGCGCCAGAGGAAGTTCTTTAGTCATGTATGTGGCCAGTGGTAGCAGTGGTGGTGTTGCTGAAGCTGGATGTGCCCAATGATGCGAATGGTTGTCCTTGGAGTTGGTAGCCCGTGTGGTAGGTACATGGCGTGCGGTGGCGTGGTACTCGTAGTGAAATAAAACAAAAAAACCAAAAATAAGTACACATAGCGACTGGGATTAATTGTACCGCTTTCGAGTAATAGTAAGGAAACAAAACCCAAAAAAAAAATGAAAGTGGGAAAATAATTATCCAATTGATTGGAAAGTGTACGGCGTCCAGTCGCTCCTTGTCTCGTTGGTGTCCTGGGGTGAGTCTGCCTAATTTTAAAACTTAATCTTAAAATTTATCTTAAATTAAATTAAGATTACCCATCTTACTACCTTACGATAATTGAATATTTACAATGTATGGTTATGGTTAGTAATCGAGGTAAGCATGATAAGCGGCATGAAAAGCGGGGTACCCTTTGCAAAGTGGCTAGCTTTATTCCCTCAGTTCATTCTACCCTGGCGTGTTGATCTCGAAGCACCCTTTATGGCTCCTCGTCCGTGCGCGGAAAAATGATCCTCTTCATGGAGGAGAGAAAAATTAAACAATCGTCATTTGCACTTGTTTTAACTGTCTTCCCGTGTAACAATAATCTCTGTCGCGCAGATAAACGAGAAAAGTAAAACAAAACCCGGCGCATTGTATACAAAATAACACATAATTATCGTCCCGTGTACAATATTTCTCCGTTGCGCAGAGCAAGAAAGACAAAAGAAAATAATAAAATCGGCGTATTCCCGATCGTCCTGTACGAAACATAGTCTCTTCATAGAGACGAAAACAAAAATCGCGTCTTGCGCGTGTACTGTCTCGCGTAAAAAATAAAACAAAATATTCTCGTAGTCTTATCCTAGCTACGAGTATGTCGCCGTTATCTCGAACACGGACATTGGAGGAGCGTAGTCCGAGCTTTCAGGTGATCGACGAGCCGGCGGCCAGGGGTTTCAATGAATTGAGGTGCAAACGTAGTTCCGCGTGTTAGTAGGTGACTTACCTTAACCTGACGTAATATTACTTTATCGTATGACCTAAAAATTATTATTATCTAATTTGTCCCTTATTTAAACGTTTCTTTCCTCCTCTTGAAAAAAAATGAATGTTTTTTTTTATATATCCCCCCCCCTCTCGTCTCAGAGCGCCGCCAGGTCGGAGCGTGACAACGAGAGGTGGACTGTTGCTCCTAGAGCGAGTTGTTGTTGCACATTGTCGGTCAATTCGATGTGCACCGAAGCTGGTGTAGGTGTCTTAGCCTTGTCCGTAGTTCGACATTTGTGGCATAGTTTCAGTAGAGCGAATAGAATGACGAGTGTGAGAGCGATGCATACGAGGCCAAGAAAGCCCGTCACTGGTGTTAAGGTGTTCAAAACTTGTAAAGGTCGATTTTGTCCGCGAAAGAGCAGGTGGAAAACGATAAATGATAGTACGATATTCCAAACGAGTAGCATTATGTCCGTGTGCCAACCGTATTTGATGGGATAGAATTGCTGGAAGTTATTGTGTATGGTTGACAGGATTTCCCTGATGTCATCGTTGGTGGACGTGATATTTAAAAATGGTATTTCGTAAGACCAATTCTTATTTAGAAATTCCGAAATGTTAGAGTATTTGGGTGAATCGGTCCACTTTGGGTTTAGAACGTACGATTTAAGGTTCGACCAGGTTGTGGGTAGAATATGCACGTATTCGTGGGTTGTATTTCCTGAGTTGCCGCATGGGAATATTTTCGCGATCACCTCTTCCCTTTCGCAGTGACGAAACAGTTGCACGGTACTTTGATTTTGATAGCGCCCAGGTTGCTGTACGCTTCCTCTGGAAGGGGTGTCGTAACGTCATTGCAAATAATGGTCGTCGGATATTTTGGGTAGGTTAAAATGAAAACGTCTAGATCAATTTCGGAAATGATCATGGCCGTCGATTTATGGCATGACATCGTGCAGTGGTGATTTATATCGGTGACTGTAGCTCCCAAGTATAATTTTTTGGCGCATTCTCTGTCTAAAGCGTGGGCTGAGAATCGAGGGATGTGACAGAGTTCATTGTTAAAAGGTTGACAATTAGGTAAGGCTACCCCAGAAATTTCTCTGATCGTGACAGGGTGATGTTGTGAAACCGCCAGGTAAGTAGTTCTTTGTTGGTAAGTACAGGTTTGGCCTTCCCAAGCAAACGGGGTAGTGATGAGTTCAAAAAGCGTCCATGGTTCGCGTTATTGGTACTTTTAGATGAACGTAAACTTTCGATTCATTGAAGGTGCAGTCTGCAATTGGTAATTGGTAATACTTTGGTAAGTGTGTTATGGGGATTGCGAGGTGATGGTGTTGATCGTTTATATCTCGTTGGAGTTTTGTCAGATCTGCTAGTAACACGGTGGGGTGAATGATTGAGATCGAACAAGCGTTAATAATGTTCAGGCGGCGAAGTATACGAGAGATGCGGATGTTATGTCTTAAATTTCCGTAGATTCTTTGTATTAGCCGGAAGACTTGTTTGTACTCCCTATGTTCGACTCTGACGTCGTTGTATAAACTATCGATCATGTATTTAAAATTTTTCATTTGATTCTGTGTCTGTTGGAACGCTGAGGTAACTTGTGCGCTAAAATTTTTTAAGCTTTCTGATCTGCGACTAATAAGTTGTAGAGTGACAGAAAGTCCGGCGTCAATTGTATTTAATCTGTCATTTAATGTGTTTTCATTAGTCACGAGTGAATCGAGTTGCTGGTTTGTCGCCAAGCTACAGCACCAATGGAATGCGTCGCCTATGAAGTCTATGCCACGCTTGTGTCTTGTCGCGTTTTTTAATTGGGACGTAATACTTTGGGTAAATTTATGTAGGGCTCTCATACTCACGCTGTCTTTTAGATATTCCATTTCTTCATCGAATTGGATGTCTAAATTTTCGAAATGTTGAAATAGTGTGCAACTCACGGTTCCGTTTGCGGGCCCATCCCTGGGGCAGGGTTTAGGTGTTGATTTCAGGGGTTCCAGTTCGGTCTCTTGCCAATCGCTTCCGAAGGAAAGGGGGATGGTTGCTTCGTAGCTGATAATGGCGGGAAGCGTTTTCCAAAATGCTCCGGGTGTGAGCTCTGTTCCATCTAACGCGGGTTCACGGGATGTAGTTGAGTAGACCAACCTGGTTTATCAGATGTATGCGTATCGTTAGTGGTGCCATAAATCGGCGCGTTACGAATGTGAAATGATAAATGTTTGTAAGTAGGGCAAGAAAAGTTTAGAATAGGGTGTTTTGTAGGGTGATGTCGTCGAACCTTGTTGTTTGTTGTAAGGTTGTGACGGGGAGTGTTTGGTGTATTTGTCGCTCCAACAGTGAATGAGGGGTTGAAAATATTGTACGTCTTCTAAACGAAGTTCATGAGAGAGATTATGGAGTGCAGGTTTAGCACGTTGAAGTGATGTGCGGGGTAAGAGAAGAAGGGGGTGTTATTTCCGCTGAAGAGCTGGATGATGGTGGGATTAGTATATGTTTTCCCACCAGAGGCTCATCAGGAGGTATGTGTTCCAACACGTTTAGGTGTTGTGTAAGTTACAAGAAGTAAGGGGTGTGATTCCCACTGAAGAGCTCGATGATGGTGGGATTAGTATATGTTTTCCCACCAGAGGCTCATCAGGAGGTATGTGTTTTAACACGTTTAGGTATTGTGTGAGTTACAAGAAGTAAGGGGTGTGATTCCCACTGAAGAGCTGGATGATGGTGGGACTGGTAATTGTTTCCCACCAGAGGCTCATCAGGAGAGATGTGGGTTCAAACACGGGGAAATGTTCAGAGTAGTAAAGAGAGAGTTGCGATTTCCATTCAAGAAGTGGATGATTATTGGGGTTGGTGCCTATCATCCGACGAAAGGAACATCAGGAAAAGTGGCCTTCAACAAACTTAATTGTTGTGAGTGGTAAGAACAGTAGGAGTTGGGAGTGAAAAAGAGAGGATGGTTTCTATCGAGGTTTTCCGCCTCTACGCTGAGACCCGTGGTGGCGCTACTCACCAAGAGCCAGGTGTTCGGTAGTAACATGCTCTCTCCTTGCGGGGCGAGTGTTGGGGGTGAAAAAGAGAGGATGGTTTTTATCGGGGTTTTCCGCCTCTACGCTGAGACCCGTGGTGGCGCTACTCACCAAGAGGCAGATGTTCAGCGGTAATCTGCTCTCTCCTTGCGGGGCGAGTGTTGGGGGTGAAAAAGAGTGGCTGCACCACATAAAGAAGATGGTGGACAACGGAGGTCCATTGCAAGGTTGTTTGTAAAAAATTTATGAACAACGTTTTTGAAGAGTTTTTTGAGGGAGGAAAAGAAACAATAGGGAGGTTGGTTTTTATCGAGGTTTACCGCCTCTACGCTAAGGTCCGTGGTGGCGCTACTCACCAAGAGACAGATGTTTGGTAGTAATCTGCTCTCTCCTTGCGGAAGGGAAAGTTGTGTGTTAAGTGGGGGGTGCTGTCCAAGGGTCGTAATAGGGGAGTATGCGGCTGACGTGAACTACATCTTTCTTTTTGTTGTGTAAGATAACTTCGTAGTCGACATCGCTTATTTTTCTCGAAATTGTATACGGTCCAAACCAACGTAGAAGTAATTTTTCGCTCCTACCCTTTATACGCTTAGGTGTAAAAACTTTTACTTTATCGCCCGGATTGTATTCTACGTGTCTATGGTGTCCGTCGAACCTGAGTTTGTCGGTCAGTTGACGTTTTTGTATATTATCGATCGCTAGGGCTCTAATATTGAGTGCATTATTACGGATCGAATGGGAATCTGAGTCGGCGATTAGGTTAATGAGTGTGGCTTCTGTTGGTAGTACCGGTTCCCGTCCGAAAGTTAGGTTGAATGGGGAGAATTTCGTGGTGTCTTGTTTGCTAGTATTGTAGGCGAACGTTACGTGCGGTAAAAAATGATCCCAAACTTTGTGCAGTATTGGTGAATATTAATAAACAGTCTGCAAGGGTTTTGTTCATTCTCTCAGTCAAACCGTTACAAGCTGGGTGGTAAGCTGTCGTGAACTGACTATGCACTCCCATTTTGTTCAGAAGTTCCCTAACTAGTTCGGACCGGAAGGTTTGTCCTCTATCGCTGAGAATGTGTCTGGGGCTACCGTGGCGTGTTATAATGTTTTTTACAATAAAGTCGGCTACGGGTTCCGCCTTTCCAGATTTCAATGCGGCAGTTTCGACGTAACGCGTGGCGTAATCTGTCGCGACTACTATCATCGTGTTCCCTAACCTACTCCTTCTAAATGGTCCTAAAAGATCGATACCGACTTTGTCAAAAGGTTGTCCGACTGGGATTGGTTGTAACAACCCGGATTTGCGCTGAGTCGTGCCTTTTCTATGTTGACAGTCCGGGCAACCTTTGACGAATTTTTCCGTGTCTTTTACTAGGTTTGTCCAATAGTATCGCGTTTTGATTTTGTCTAGTGTTTTGGACAACCCTAAGTGTCCCGAAAGAGGGTCCGAATGGTGGCTCTGAAGTATCTCTGTAACTAGATCACGCGGAATAAATAGGAGATTATCTGAACCGGAAGGAGCGGTGTTAGCTTTGTAGACGGCCCCATTGATTATGCGAAAAGATTTTGCTCTACGTGCGACGTTTTTTTGTATGTTCGTGTCCGACGGTTGGAGGATAGCGGTTTTTATGTCATTTATTTCGTTGTCATTGTTCTGTGCTTGAACAATGTCAACGTCGGTCAGTATGAATGTTGGAATGTCGTCGAGGATGTCTTCGTCTGTTTTTGGGTCTGGTAGTAGTACGGGGTTTCTGGACAGACAATCCGCGTCCCGGTGTCTAGAGCCACTTTTGTGCACGATTTCGTAGTCGAATTCGTTCAGTTTTAGGCTCCATCTAGCTACTCGACCGGTCGCGTCTTTAAAATTTTTTATATAGCACTGCGCGTGGTGATCTGTCACGATTCTAACGGGCCTTCCATAGACGAGGTGACGTAAGTACCCAAGGGACCATATGGCGGCCAAAGCTTCTAATTCAGTAGCGGTGTAGTTCTTTCCAGCCTTTGATAAACTGCGGCTGGCGAAGGCAACGGGGTGAAATTCTTCGTCGTTTCCCTTTTGTAAAAATACACAGCCGATGCCGATGCGTGAAGCGTCTGTTCGTAGTTCGCATCCTAGCTGGGGGTTGAAATGGCTCAGGACCGGAGCTGATGTTAGCTTTTCCTTTAGTGTGTTAAAAGCGTTCTCTTGTTCTTCTTCCCAACAGTAGTTATTTTTCTTTGTTGCTTCGTGTAATGGTCTGGCGATTATAGCGAAATCTTCTATGAATTTGCGGTAATAATTGCAGAGACCAACAAAACTTTGTATATTCTTGACTGATTTCGGCCTTGGGAAATCTTTTATTGCGCGTAGTTTGTCTTCGTCTGGTGCGACTCCTCTTTCGTTGACAACGTGTCCCAGGATTTTTACTTCCTTCTTTCCGAATACGCATTTGTCCGGTCGGAGGGTCAGGTTCGCTTCTGCGAGTCTCTGAAAAACTCGTTCCAGTTTCTGTAAGTGTTCCTCTTCCGTTTTAGAAAATACCAGGATGTCGTCTAAATAGACGAGTACGTCTTTCCAGATTATGTTGTAGAAGGTCAGATTGATCAGTTCCTGGAATGATCCGGGGGCGTTACATAGTCCAAAGCTAAGGACGTTAAATTGGTATGATCCGTGACCCGGAGCGATGAATGCACTCATGGGTTTGGAATCTTCTGCGAGGGGCATCTGCATGTAGCCCTTAAAAAGGTCGAGGGTCGTGAAAAATTTTGCGCCATTGAGGAAGGTATGTTGTCGATGTTCGGTATCGGGTATGTCGTTTTCTTCGTCACGGCGTTCAATTTCCTGTAGTCGACGCAGAATCTTGTTTCACCATTCTTCTTTTTCACCAAAACGATCGGGCTTGTCCAGGGCGATTGGCACGGTGAAATGATTCCATTTTCTAGCATCTCGTTTATTTGTACATTTATTGTTTCTCTTTCTTTCTGGGATACTCGATATGGTCTACTTTTGACGGGGTTTGCGTCGCAAACTTCTATTTTGTGTTCCATGAGGTGCGTACGTCCCATCGTTGCGTA
The DNA here is from genome assembly GCA_020654155.1 of Novius pumilus. Taxonomy (NCBI): domain Eukaryota; kingdom Metazoa; phylum Arthropoda; class Insecta; order Coleoptera; family Coccinellidae; genus Novius; species Novius pumilus. Next base: position 18,981 of record JAIFOV010000660.1, read on the forward strand.
AGATTTCGAAAAGGTGGAGGAATACTTTTTTATGAGAGCGTGGAGTTTGCCTTTGAAAGAGTTGTCCGTTATGTGTTGTAAGTCGAAGTCGTCGTTGGAAATTTGTTCTGGGAATGCTGTCAGTCCTAAGGAAGACATTTGGAAGCGTTGTTTTGTTTCGTTATGTAAGTAACCCAGTGACGTGTGCTTCATGATTTTTACTGGTTGGAAACCGACATTTTTAACTGTTGCGATTCTTAGATCGCGGTCCATGTCTGTGACGTAGAGACCGTTTTTCATGAAGAATGGTGAATGATTGACAAATGTCTGTTTGTTGGTTTTCGCGTTGTCATGAAAATCGATCTGTATTTTTGTTTCTTGTGCCACGGGTAAAATGGTGTCAATCTTGGTTGTAACTTTTGTAAAAATTGGTTGGGATTGTCGAATTCGTCCGGGTTTTAGGTGCATTATAGGTTGGTAACGACTCTTGTGCGTGTGTTGGACATTGCCGTGTGGGCTGACGTCTACAAAATGTGTCAGGGGTGTTATGGATCCGTATTGAAGTTCTGTGTGTGGAATCGCCTATGTGAACCATACCTGTCGGAAAGTCGATGCTTGCTCGATGTTCCCTAAGAAAATTAACGCCCAATAGTAATGGAGCCGGCAACTTTGTGACGACGATGACTGTTATGTCGACTGATAGTCCTCCGATTTTTATCCTTTTTGTTGCTGTTCCGAGGGTGTTAACCTTTACTCCTCCTGCAGAGAGTAGGGAAAAGTCGTAGAACGGTCGAAGTGTCCTCCTACCACAGGCAACGCGATTAAATTTTCCTGGGACCCGGTGTCCAAAATGGCCAGTGTTGGGTGATTGTCTATAGTAACGGTGACAGTCGAGATTTGGTTGGAAATGTCGTTTGCGTGGGTGGGTCGATTAAGGAGAGGGCTAAGTTCGACCCTAATGGCTTCACCCGGCTTCGTTTCCTGTGGCCTATGGGAAAAACAGGAAGATGTATGGTGGCCTATCCTGTTGCACTTTCCACATCTAGGCCTGCCGTCGTATTGTCGCCGAGTTTGTGTGTTTTGTGGACTTGTGTAATTTGGCCGGTTTTCCCTAGGTCGGCGGTTGTCACTGTAGTAACGTTGGTTTTGGTATCGATTGTATGTTGTTGGACGAGCGTTTTGTCTGGGTGGTTGGCTGTTGTATGGTGGTTGTGCGTGTTGGGCCTACTGTTGTGGGGTCTGTCGATTGGTATGGGGATTTTGGGTATCGCTAATGTCGGTAGTCGGTTGGACTGTCGTGTTCTGTAGTGTCGCTGCGAGGTCATTGATCTCTCGTACCCGCTCGAGCTTTTCTACCGTTTCGCGTAATTCATTCCACGACGGATTTTTTGTGGTCAGTATGGTGTATGTTTGTAACAAATCTGCCCGGATACCGCGACCAAAAAATTTCAAAAACGATTTTACGTCAAAATTGGGGTCAAAGCTGCCGTATAAGTATTGAAGGTCGTAGTAGAAGGATGTAACCGTTTCTCCCGGTCGTTGGCGACGTTGGTGCAATTTGTCTTCTAACGCTGTAAGGGTATTGTCAGAACCGTATTCGCTCAGGAAGGGCGCTTTTAATTCTGACCAAGTTTTGTGTAAATTCGCGGGATCATCTTTGTATTTGCTAATTCAGAGTCCCGCCGCGCTTTCCAAGAACGTATCGAAATAATAGATTTTTAGCGTATCGTCCCAGCCGTTTGCGACCGCCGCGCGTTCGTACGATTTGAGGAATGCGTCTGCGGTATTATTGCCGGGGTTGAAGATTGACGGGCTAATAAATTGCGGTACGGCGGGGGTTTTGTATCTGGACATGCTGTCGGCTATCGTACCGGTCAGTACCTGTGCTGACACGTGGTGGTTTTGTCGGTACGGAGTCGAATGTGCCGAGGCATGTAGCGGTACATCGGTTGTTGGGCGAGCGTTTATCGTGGGGGTTAAGGGTGGTGGTGGTAGTTGGGTTTGTGGTTGTTCTGAAGTGGTCGACATGGGGATTTGGGGTTTTACCGGTATAAAAGTGTTCGAGGGTGTTGGATCTTTTGTACGTTCTACTACTGTTAATTCGTCCTCTGATTCCGACGAAATTGCGTCTCTTGTGGGAATTGTGTAAGGACTATTGCGCTTGCTGGTTGAGGGATATGTTCGCTCAGCGTTAGCTGGCGCGTTACCGAATGTTATTGACTCAAGTTCTAGCCGATAAGTGGCACCTCTAGTTTTGGGCATAATAGCGACGTAGAAAATGTATATCAATATGTGGTAACCACTGGGCACTACGTATTTGTGGTGAAATTGCCAATCGTCGAGGGGGAGAAGAAAAAAGATTATATAAGCAAAAGTAAGGCGATGTGGATGCTGAAAATGAAATGTAGAAACAATCGAGCAACAAAAATCACAAATATCAATATTCGATTATTTCGAATGTGGGAATTCGCGTGACCTGTGCCGGACGGATCAAGCGTCACGGACGCGCGGTTGCTGACGCCGCGGTAGGTGCGTCGCACTTGATAATTTTTCGTCGTCTTTGGTTACGCGCGCGACGTAATGTTTCAATGCGAAAGGCGCGCGGAATGTCGGATCGTATTTTCGCGAAAGGAAATAATCGACCGAAATGAAATTAAAGGGCAGCGTGTGCTAACAAGGCGAATGTACTCACTGCTCTGCGGAATTATTTACGCGCGAGATTTTTCTTTGGCGAGTTTCTTCGACGAAAAATCCACGTAATACGGAGCGACGGCGCCGCTGAGGAACGGAGCGGTACTTCCCGACGCTGTGCCGGCCGAGTTCCTGCGACGTGAATCGTATTTCGATACGTTGATTTTATAATACGGCTCTCGCGGTTGTCGCGTTTCCTGAAAATAAAACGAAACGGAAAACACCAAGAAATTGGTCGCTCGCGGTTGTCGCGTCCTGAAAAAGAAACGAACAAACGACCGAAAACGCGCCGTTCGCAGGAGCTGCGTTTCCTGAAAAAAAAAACGAAACGAAAAAAAACGAAAATGTGCCGTTTACGGCAATCGCGCGTAGTGAGGAAAAAAACGAAACTACGTATTTTCCGGAATTTAAGGCAACGGCGCCTCCACCAAGTGTCAACTAGATTTCTGTTTATCGTAGTTGGCGCGGGGGTTTTCGCTCAGGGTAGCGTAAATTCGTGACGATGCTCGTCGAGTAAGACACAAATATATGGTTTTAGCGGTATATTGACTCACCCCAAAAATACAACTGCTAATCCAATAGCTTCCAACATTGGAACTTTCACAAACACAACGAAACGAGAATTAAAATATAAAACACAAAGTAACTATCGCTTATAACGCGCCTTCGACACTTAGAATTTTTCTGAAGTGTTACAAATACCGGCGGTACGCGTGAAGGGAAATCGTTTATACGGGACGATCTACCACCGGACTGCGGAGCGAAACCTCTTTGGTACCGAGGAAGGTTCGGTTCCCTTCCCCTGATTTTCCGGTGGCGTGATCGCACATTTCCAGGAATTCTGTTTACATTGCAGTTTTCGGCACATGAGCCGCGTAAGAGTACGCTTCAATCCGTAACAGAACTCCTGGTATCCGCCGGACGGCTTCAAGTCACGTAGGGTAAGGTGAATGAATTTTCCCAAGGTGGAACGAGATGTATCTTTGGTGGCCTAGCATTTGGCGCACCATTTCACGATTACGAAGGAAACCGATTTCTATGTGAAAATATCTTATAATTGCGCTGTGGTAGCTTTTGTTACAACGTTGTGCGGGTACTGCAAAGTCCTTTCCAATGAGGTATCATACGTCGCTGTATTTGCTATAGGAACGAAGAATTTCTAATAAATGTATTATGGTGACCATTGGTACACCTTTGTTAGGGCACTTAAAACTCCTTCCCAATGTGAGGTATCATACGTCGCTCTAACTGTCGCGGTAGTTGCAATAGGAGCGAAGAATCTCTAATAATTGTGTTATGGTGACCGTTGGTACACCGCCGTGAGGGCACTGAAATGGCCTTTCCAATGAGGTATCATCAGTCGCTGTATCTGCGATGAGAACGAAGAAAGAGCTGTTTTCGTTTATTGTGCATTTTGAACGACCAGTCGTAAAATCTTTAATAATCGTGTTCTGGTAATCGTTGATCCACCTTTGTGACGGCACTGAAAACGCGTTACCAATGAGGTATTATACGACGCTGTAACTGTCGCAGTACTTGCAATAGGAGTGAATAAACTCTAATAATTGTGTTATGGTGACCGTTGGTACACCGTCGTGAGGGCACCGAAAAGGCCTTTCAATGAGGTATCATACGTCGCTCTATCTGCGATAGAAACGAAGAAACAGCTGTTTTCATTTTTGGTGTATTTTTAACTATCGATCATTAAACCTCTAATGATCGTACTATGGTAACTGATGCTGAACCGTTGTTCGGGTACTGAAAAGTCCTTTCCATTCAGGTATCATACGTCGCTGTATCTGCGATAAGAACGAAAAACCAGCTGTTTTCATTTTTCGTTCATCTTGAATTACCGATCATAGAATATCAAATAATCATGCTATGGTATCAGTTGGTACACCGTTGGGCGGGCACTAAAAAGGATCCTCCAATGAGGTATCATACGTCGCTGTATCTGCGATAGTAACGAAGGAACAGCTGTTTTCATTTTTCGTTGACTTTAAACAATTGATCATAAAATTTCTAATAATCGTGTTATGGTAACCGATGATCCACCTTTGTGAGGGTACTGAGAAGGCTTTATTTATGAGATATCATACGTCGCTGTAGCTGTCGCTGTATTTGCAATAGGAGCGAAGAATCTCTAATAAATGTGTTATGGTGACCGTTGGTACACCGTTTTGAGTGGACTGAAGAGGCCTTTCCAATGAGGCTCTAATCTAATCGCTCTATTTGCGATAGAAACGAAGAATGCATTTTTTGTGCATTAAGATCGGCAGATCATAGAATCCGTAATAATCGTGTAATGGTTACCGTTGATACTCTGTTGTACGGGTGATGACAAGTCCTTTCCAATAAGGTATCATACGTCGCTGCATCTACGATAAAAACAAAGGAACAGCTGTTTTCATTGTCTGTGCATCTTGAATGACCGATCATAAAATCTCTTATGATCATCCTATGGTAACCGTAGATACACCTTTGTGCGAGCACTGAAATGGCCTTTCCTATGAGGTATCATACGTCGCAGTATCTTCGATAGGAACGAAAGAAACAGCCGTTTTCATTTTTTGTGCATTTTGAACGACAAATTATAGAATCTCTTATAATCGTGCTATGGTAACCTCTGACACACCGTTGTGAGGGTACTGAAAATTCCTCTCCAATGAGTTATCATACGTCGCTGTATTTGCGATAGAGACGAAGAATTTTTAATAATTGTGTTATGGTGACCATTGGTACATCAACGTGAGAGCACTGAAAAGGCCTTTCCAATGAGGTATCATACGTCTCTGTAGCTGTCTCTGTATTTGCAATAGGAGCGAAGAATCCCTAATAATTGTATTATGGTGACCGTTAGTAAACCGTTGTGAGGGCACTGACAAGGCCTTTCCAATGATGTATCATATGTCACTGTATCTGCGATAGGAACGAAAAAACAGCTGTTTTCATTTTTTGTGCATTTTGAAAGACCGATTATATAATCTCTTATAATTGCGCTGTGGTAGCTTTTGTTACACCGTTGTGCGAGTACTGAAAATTACTTTCCAATGAAGTATCAAACGTCGCTGTATTTGAAATAGGAACGAAGAATTTCTAATAATTGTGTTATGGTGACCGTTGGTACACCGTCGTGAGGGCACTGAAATGGCCTTTCCAATGAGTTACCATACGTCGCTGTTTCTGCGATAAGAACGAAAAACCAGCTGTTTTCATTTTTCGTTCATCTTGAATTACCGATCATAGAATATCAAATAATCATGCTATGGTATCAGTTGATACACCGTTGTGCGGGCACAAAAAAGGATTTTCCAATGAGGTATCATACGTCGCTGTATCTGCGATAGTAACGAAGGAACAGCTGTTTTCATTTTTCGTTGACTTTAAACAATTGATCATAAAATTTCTAATAATCGTGTTATGGTAACCGATGATCCACCTTTGTGAGGGTACTGAGAAGGCTTTATTAATGAGGTATCATACGTCGCTGTAGCTGTCGCTGTATTTGCAATAGGAGCGAAGAATCTCTAATAAATGTGTTATGGTGACCGTTGGTACACCGTTTTGAGTGGACTGAAGAGGCCTTTCAAATGAGGCTCTAATCTAATCGCTCTATTTGCGATAGAAACGAAGAAAGAGATGTCTTCATTTTTTGTGCATTGAGATCGGCAGATCATACAATCCGTAATAATCGTGTAATGTTTACCGTTGATACTTTGTTGTACGGATAAGGAAAAGTCCTTTCCAATAAGGTATCATACGTCGCTGCATCTGCGATAAGAACAAAGGAACAGCTGTTTTCATTGTCTGTTCATCTTGAATGACCGATCATAAAATCTCTGATGATCATGCTATGGTAACCGTTGATACACCTTTGTGCGAGCACTGAAATGGCCTTTCCTATGAGGTATTATACGTCGCAGTATCTTCGATAGGAACGAAGGAACAGCTCTTTTCATTTTTTGTGCATTTTGAACGACAAATTATAGAATCTCTTATAATCGTGCTATGGTAACCTCTGATACACCGTTGTGAGGGTACTGAAAATTCCTCTCCAATGAGTTATCATACGTCGCTGTATTTGCGATAGAAACGAAGAATTTTTAATAATTGTGTTATGGTGACCATTGGTACATCAACGTGAGAGCACTGAAAAGGTTTCCAATGAGGTATCATACGTCTCTGTAGCTGTCTCTGTATTTGCAATAGGAGCGAAGAATCCCTAAGAATTGTGTTATGGTGACCGTTAGTAAACCGTTGTGAGGGCACTGACAAGGCCTTTCCAATGATGTATCATATGTCACTGTATCTGCGATAGGAACGAAAAAACAGCTGTTTTCATTTTTTGTGCATTTTGAAAGACCGATTATATAATCTCTTATAATTGCGCTGTGGTAGCTTTTGTTACACCGTTGTGCGAGTACTGAAAATTACTTTCCAATGAAGTATCATACGTCGCTGTATTTGAAATAGGAACGAAGAATTTCTGATAATTGTGTTATGGTGACCGTTGGTACACCGTCGTGAGGGCACTGAAATGGCCTTTCCAATGAGTTATCATACGTCGCTGTATCTGCGATGAGAAGAAAGAAACAACTTGTTTTCATTTTTTGTGCATTTTGAACGACCAGTAATAAAATCTTTAATAATCGTGTTCTGAAGGTCTAGCCAAGTGACCTTTCCACAGGCGACGACGCCTGTGGAAAACTCATTTTATGAATGACATCAACGAAAAGTCACGTGACCGTGGAAAGATTGGTAGCCAAGTGCCAATTAGCGATTCCATCGATACGATGGAATGGAAAGCAAATCGTTTCCATCGTGTAAAACGCCAACTCCTTTTGACACCGCAATTCCACAGGCACAGTGGAAAAGTTAGCGTTCGCAATTGTCAAAATAGGGACATAGAAACTAATTAATTAATTAATTTAATGGTTAGTTCGTTTTGATCGTTGTGCATTTCGCATTGTCATTCTTCTTTAAAATGTACCGAGTGAATCTCCTTTTTGCCGCTCAAAATGAATTCATTGTGCAAAGGCGCTGTAGTCGACGTTTCAACCGGAATTTCGATCCGATGACTGAAATTCCGGATAACGTATTCGTGCAACAATATCGTGTTGACAAACGAACTTTTGCGGCTATATGCCTTGAAATATGAGAAAAAACGTCTTTGAGAGGAACTACAGAAATTCCCTTGGAAATAAAGGTAAGCCAGTGAAAAGTTAAAAATTTCTGATATTGTTTCCATGAATTATAATTGAAATGTGCAGAGTATAACGAAAACGAATTCTTTTAGGTGCTATGTACTCTCAGCTTCCTTGCCACTGGTTCTTACCAAAGGCTCGTCGGCAATGCGGCCAACTTGCCGCAAAGAACAGTCAGTAGGTGCGTCAAGGAAGTTGTAACTGCATTAAACCATGACGCAATTATGGCAAGGTGGATCCAATTTCCCAGAACCAATGAAGAAAGAAGCGTTATCAAGCAGGAGTGCGTAGAGCGGTGTATTTTAATTAATACAATGTTTTAATTCTTACAATTTTTCAGGTTCTGTAGGAAATTTGGATTACCTGGTGTCATAGGGTGCATTGACTGCACCCATGTTGCTATAGTTCGGCCAGCTCATGAAGAGCACCTTTATTTCAATCGGAAAGGGTATCATTCTCTCAACGTTCAGATGGTATATCATTCATTTTCCAAATGGGACAAAGATACATATATTTCATTTGCAGATTTGCGATCATAACTTGCAAATTAGGAGCGTGAATGCAAAGTTTGGTGGAGCTTCCCATGATTCGCATATATGGTCCTCTAGTAGGGTGGAATCGTATATGAGGGAACTCCACCAATCGAATGAGCATGTGTGGTTGTTAGGTAAGAAAATGAATTTAAAAAAATTCGAAGCAAATACATATTTCTGTAATATTTGTTTCAGGTGATTCAGGCTATCCACTGCGTCCTTGGTTGATGACGCCAATCGTGCATGCAGTTTCTGGCTCTGTAGAAGAACGTTATACTCGGATGCATGTACAGGCCAGGAACTGCATTGAACGTTGTTTTGGACTGCTAGAAGCCCGGTGGAGATGCCTCCTGAAGGAGAGAGTCCTACACTATGAACCGAATGTTGCTGGGAACATCATAATGGCATGTGGTGTGCTACACAACATGTTGTTGGAACGAAATGTGCTAGTTCCTGCTGATGCACCTATTCAATATCCAGCTGCGCCCGAAGATGAGGAACTAAATGATAGCCTCCCTGTGAATAATCAGAACGATTTGATTCAGGGGAGAGCTTCATTAAGGAGCCTCTTGAGGAGGCTGTAATGAAAACATGGTTTTCGATATCTTAATTTTTTATTTTACTTTATCATCACTCCATTTGAAGTCACGATGAATTCAGATGTATGCAAGGATCAACATCAAGTAATTGTTGAGAGACTTGATTTGAAAAAGGAGACTAATTTTGTGTGTTCATGGGCAAGTTTTGAGAGCGATTTGACTAGTGGACGACCCTCGGCTCAAAGATCATCTGCCAGCCGAGCCACGAGACCATTCTACAGTTGTCCACGCTTGTAGAAAGCTCGTTTTATGAATGAAATAAACGGCCCCGAACAATAAGTCATGTAATCGTAGAAACACCAAATGTCCATCTAGAGGTTGGTTCGCTCAGTTGGAATAGAACGACAATCGTTTCTATCGTGTGAAAAGCTGTCTCCCTTTAAAACCGTAGCCGAATAGCCTTTCTGGGAGGTTAGTAGAACGGTTATTTGTTGCGCCGAAGGCTATTTCGACGATCGACGGATCGTTGCAGAAAACCAAGCAATCCAATATGCCCGACGTCTAACAATCAGCTGATCACAGTTTTGAGATTTGTTCGTGCTGTTTCTTGATGTAGAAGTTAACTTATTTCTCGCTGCTCGAGGTGAAGGAAACGAAAAAATGTACAGTAGCAGTCATTTTAACCATAACTTTGCCATTGAGGGAGAGTGGCCGACTTTAGTTTATTTTACCGACTACTACATTAGAGATTATTCCGATTCTCTTGGACCTAAAAATATCGTTCTAAATCGCAAAACGATACAGACCGAAAACTTCTTATGAATTGTGTTTGATGAATTAATGTTGAATGAATTAATGTATATGTCAAATATATTTTGCCTTTTATCGCCTGTGAATTTAGTTTTATGTGAATAATTTCGTGTATCATTGTGTTCCTTAATTTCAATAATAACAGCATACCTTCATAGTATTATCGGATGACCGAATTTTAATAAAATTAGCAACGTGTTTCTGCATTTCAAACGGAATAGATAAACCGATAAAATGTAGATGAAATACTTTGTATTAAAGAATAGAAGCTCAAATAAAAAATAACCTCATAAATACATTATGATTAAATGATTATATTCCAAAAAAATATAAAATACAAGATAATACCAAAATAAAAAAAAAACAGAATACAACGCAAGAAATAGAAAAGTGAAAATTGAAACTTAAAATTAAACCAAAGAAGATGTTAATGCCACCATGGGGATAAATGGAATCTATGGGACCTGAATAATGAGAAAAAATAGCTGTAAAGCCAATTATGGCCAAAACTTTTTCCTCAGTTTGAGAGAGGTTTTTCTTCGATGAAGGCCCACCACCAGTGCCCGAAGCTTCCCTCCGTAGTGCCAACCCTTTCTTTTTAGTTTTGGCCTTCCAATCTGCCCAAACCAAAAAAATGATGCATGTTTTAGAAGGTTATAATATTTTATCAAACGTATAAGCGTAAAAAAATTAATGAATTTACATCAAGCAGGCCTAGCCAATTTACTATCCCTACGCGTCCATTCATTTCTCTTTCCACGATCGCAAACGCTCAAGCGTTAGCGACGATGGAAAACGATAACTTGGTAGCCAAGTGCAAGCGATCGTGTCAAACGCTCGTTCCACTGTGTTGATGGAAAAGTCGGCAATTGTCAAAGTGAACTGTGAATATGAGAGAGAAAATGAGTGGCGTAAACTTCATGTATTTTTTACGCAGGAACTAGTATTTGAATGTGGCCGGCGTTACTGAATAAGTATTAATAAGAAAACTATAGAAAAATTTCGTTTTTCGTTCTTACATTTTTATTTTTGATTCTTCCACTTGTCGTGCATAAAAATGAGGACAAAATAACCAATATTCAACAGAAAGATTGTTTGTGTGAGAGTTACACTAACAATTATACTCAATTATAAAATGTACGGTACTTTAAACAATAAACGTGTTTTGTCAATTCTAATAATATACCTCCAGATGGAAAAAAAGGTCAGAAAAGAACACTGAAATATGAATGCATATTTGATTATAGAAAAAGCCCTTTTCTGGTGAAGTTAAGAGAATTCAATCAATACCTAGCCTTCAGAAAATCTTCCAGTTCATAGCTAGAAACTTCTTTTTGTGGCTGAAAACACAGCATTCACATACACATATTTAAAAATAACGAAAACATTTCCAAAAGAGAGAAGAAATATTTATATTAGGACAAGATGAACTTCATCCTATGTTTGGAAACGAAAATAAAGAAAATATTGGATAATCAATTATATTTCATGTTCATCTAATTTATAGATGGTACCCACAGACAAAAAAGTACTATTGTTTCAATCATTTCACTCAACTTAGTTGTAAATTGGCTACAATAAAGACAATAATCATAAATAACAGGAACATCTTTGTATTACAACATCATTGGAATATCAATGAGGCCTCTAAAAATATCATGCGTTCAAGCTATTTTTAGCTGCATTGTTGGTGGTTGTAGGTAAATAAAACAAAAATTTCAAATGAATGTGTCCATATGTATCATAAATAATGCAACACTTTTCGAGTAAGCAAAATAGCTCAATATGGACAAGTTTAGTTTATTTTTGGCCAGACACTTGATGCCAAGCAGTCCTAATTTCCTCAAGGACCTGAAAGAAATGTGCATATTACACTGTATTGTAAGAAGGCCTCATTCTACTCACTTTTGTTTGATAAATTTTTTTTTCATAACTTTTTAGAAATTAGCGCCGGCTTGTCATCACATCATCTCCATTGAATGCATCCATATCTTATTTTAGCACCTGCTAACTGTCCTTCTCAGCTAATTATCGTTGGACACCTGAAAAATTGAATGTTTTCTTAGTGTAATGCACAGTTCAATCCGTAAGAAGTTGTATGTGACACAGTATTTGTAATCCCTTACCTTTATTTCCATCATACTTTTATTTCACCACACACAGCCCTCAAAATACTTTTATCAAATCGAAATTCGAAAACACTGCGTTCATTATTTGGAAACTATGGTTAAAATGAATCCTACAAGGCATTTTTGCAAATTTTCTTCACTTTGGGTAGCCGCAGCGAGAACTAGGTTTCATTTACACATTGATTAAAACTTATATGGTGTAAAAACCAACCACGAAAATACGATCAGCTGATTGCTAGGCGGCGGCCATATTGGATCGTTTCTATTTCTACAACGTTTTCTCTGTCGCTATTTTAGTGACAGTCGTTAACGCTAACCGTTCCACAGCGACTGTGGAATTGGCCACTTGGCTACCGATTTGCGTTTTACACGATGGAAACGAAGTGCATTCCTTTCTATCGGACCGGTCGAATCATCAGTTGCGCACTTTGATACGAATTTGACTATGACTAGGTGATTTTTCGTTTGGCACACAGTCGACGACTGGGAATGTCTCGTGGCTAGGCCCGCGTTGTTTACTTTAAAATAAAATTAATTTTACCCCTTTCCATTTCTCCGTTGTTCTTGCACCACCTCCGCCAACGCTGTTTAGGAGGCCCTTTAATTCGGCCCACAACCGGTCACTCCTTATTCGGCCTTGACTTCCCGATTGTGGGTTTGAGATATCCCCATGGCTGCAAAACTATATATTAATCCCCTTAACAAATAACCTATTGCTTACCTTTCCATAAAATCGATGAGGATTTCGAACTGCTCGGGACTATTTCGAGTTCTGTTGTTTTCCATACTAGAAGAAGAAATATGTTACATTATAATTTTGATATCTACAATATTTTATTGCCATTCCATTCAAAATAAATATATTTTGCACTTTTCGAAAGATGAAGCATACATTTACTTACATTATAATTGATCGATTAAGTTTCACCCTACCTCGTCACAAATCTTTTTGAGCTTTTTCGCGCGTGAAAACTGACTTTTAAAGCTTTTTCTGAAACCACAGTGGTCGACCATTTTCTTGGATAATAATAGAATAATAACTCAACGTTTCCATCGACACAGTGGAACGAGCGTTTGACACGATCGCTCGCACTTGGCTACCAACTTAGCGTTTTCCATCGTCGCTAACGCTTAAGCGATTGCGATCGTGGAAACAGAATGGAAACGTAGCGATTGGCATTTGGCTAGGCCAACTGGTAACCGCTGATCCACCTTTGTTAGAGCACTGAAAACGCCTTACCAATGAGGTATTATACGACGCTGTAACTGTCGCAGTACTTGCAATAGGAGCGAAGAATTTCTAATAATTGTGTTATTGTGACCGTTGGTACACCGTCGTGAGGGCACTGAAAAGGACTTTCAATGAGGTTTCATACGTCGCTGTATCTGCGATAGGAACGAAGAAACAGCTGTTTTCATTTTTTGTGTATTTTGAACGATCGATCATTAAACCTCTAATGATCATACTATGGTAAGTGATGCTAAACCGTTGTTCGGGTACTGAAAAGTCCTTTCCAATCAGGTATCAAACGTCGCTGTATCTGCGATAAGAACGAAAAACCAGGTGTTTTCATTCTTTGTGCATTTTGAATGACTGATAGTAAAATTTCTAATAATCGTGCTTTGGTATCTTTTGATACACCGTTATGCGGGCACTGAAAAGGCTTCTCCAATCATACGTCGCTGTATCTGAAATAAGAACGAAGAAATAAATATATTCATTTTTGTGCATTTTGAACGACCGATCATAAAATCTCTAATAATCGTGTTATGGTAATCGTTGATCCACCTTTGTGAGGGCACTGAAATCGCCTTTCCGATGAAGTATCATACGTCGCTGTAGGTGTCGCTGTATTTGCAATAGGAGCGAAAAATTTCTGATAATTGTGTTATGATGACCGTTGGTACATCAACGTGAGGGCACTGAAAAGGCCTTTCCAATGAGGTATCATATGTCGCAGATAATAATGATAATAATTGTGCTATGTTAACCTTGGAACTTCTGTTTTGCGGGTACCGAAATACCTTTCCAATGATGTATCATACGTCGCTGTCTCTGTGATAGGAACGAAGCAACAGCTATTTTTATTATTTGTGCATTTTGAACGACCGATCATAAAATTTCTAATAATCGTGCTATGGTATCCTTTGATACACCGTTGTGCGGGCACTATAAAGGCCTCTTCATTGAGGTATCATACGTCGCTGTTTCTGCAAAAGTAACGAAGGAACAGCTGTTTTCATTTTTTGTGGACTCTCTAATAATCGTGTAATGGTAACCATTGATACATCGTTGTGCAAGTATTGAAAAGTCCTTTCTAATGACGTATCAAACGTTGCTGTATCTGCGATAAAGACGAAGAAATAGCCGTTTTCATTTTTTGTGCATTTTGAATCACCGGTGATAAGATCTCTAATAATCATGCTATGGTAACCGTTGATACAACGTTGTGCGGGTACTGAAGAGTCCTTCACAATGAGGTATCACACGTTGCTGTATCCGCGATAGGAATGAAGAAACAGCTGTTTCCATTTTTTGTGCATTCTGAACGACCGATCATAAAATCTCTAATAGTCCTGTTATGGTACCCGTTGATACACTTTTGTGAGGGAACTGAAAACGCCTTACCAAGGTGGATTATATGACGCTCTCACCGTCGCGGAAGTTGCAATAGGAGCGAAGAATCTCTAATAAATACGTTATGGTGACCGTTAGTACACCGTCGTGAGGGCACTGAAAAGGCCTTTCCAATGAGGTATCATACGTCGCTGTATCTGCGATAGGGACAAGAAACAGCTCTTCTCATTTTTTGTGTATTTTGAACGACCGATCATAAAACCTCTAATGATCTTACTATGGTAACTCTTGATACACTGTTGTGCGGTTACTGAAAAGTCCTTTCCAATCAGCTATCATACGTCGCTGTATCTGCTATAAGAACAAAGAACCAGCTGTTTTCATTTTTTGTCCATTTTGACCGACTGATCATAAAATCTCTAATAATCGTGCTATGGTATCTGTTGATACATTGTTATGCGGGCACTGAAAAAGTTTTTCCTTTCACACGTCGCTGTATCTCCGATAAGAACGAAGAATCAGCTGTTTTTATTTTTTGTGCATTTTGAATGATCGATCATACAATCCCTAATAATCGTGCTATGGTAACTGTTGATACACCGTTGTGCGGGCACTAAAAATGCCTTACAAATGAAGTATGATACGTCGCTGTAGCTGTCTCTGTATTTGCCATAGGAGCGAAGAATCTCTAATAAATGTGTTATGGTGACCGTTGATACACCGTTGTGAGGGCACTGAAAAGGCCTTTCCAATGAAGTGCAATACGTCTCTGTAGCTGTCGCTGTATTTGCAACAGGAGCGAAGAATCTCTAATGTTTGTACGGGGTCTTTGGTCCTAATTCCTTTGTGGGATGTCGATCTGTCAATTTGCGATGCGTAAGATTGGATTGTGCAGGACGTATGTTCTATTAGTCTGGTTTCTTTTTTGACGCTCGGCGTTAATGTCCTTTGAAGGTTGTCAGTTTGATAAGATGTGCGTGTATGTTTGTGGTTGTCAGTGAGAATCTTGTACGTGTGCTTAGTTTCGTTAACTGCGTTATTTGTCAGTGATCGGGATGTCTATTGGTTAGAATTTTCGTTGTCGATTAAGTCGGGTGACTGTTGTGCTGAGCGTTTCATGGAGTGAATGATTAATTTCTGTTTTTGGATCGGCTATGTATCTATGCTTTCTTGTTGGTAATGTCGAATGTGCGCTTTTGTAGGCTTTTGGTGAGATCTCATTTTGTGTTTCGATGTGTTCCGGTGTACTAGTTGGCGTAGATGTGTAGATGGTAGGTCTTAGGTTGGACGTTGCCGTTAATGGCTGTGTATGCTATGAATCGTTGGAATCGATGTGTCGTTTGCTGAATTGGCATAGTGGAGGTCGACTTGCCGTATCAGTAATACGGAAGTGATGGTCCTGATTTTCTTACCTGTGTTTGTCCGAGTGTTACTTTATCCTCGATGAATCGTTCTGTGGTGTTCCTACCACAGTAGGTTAAATTTCTGGACCGGTCAAGGTCCTGTCTGGTGATTGCGTTAATGTCTGGCCGTTGTAATGTGATGTGTTGTAAGTGGTAGTGAATGGTCGCGTTTGGGCAGAATGTCTGACGTGACTTTTGTCTATGGGATAGTCGTATGGTTGTCATCTGTTGGAGTATCCCTTAGTTACTTCGTAATTGTGTCGGCAGTTTGGTTTTGTTTGATGTGTTTAGGGCTTACGTAGTCGGGTTTGACGTTGTAGTTGTTCAGCTATTTGTCGTGTGGGTTTTGTGGTCGTGACTGTGTGGCTGGTATTGGGATCTCTGTAGTTGGCTATTGTCGTCGTCGAGTTTATGGTGACCGTTGGTACACCGTTGTGAGTGCACTGAAAAGGCTTTTCCAATGAAATATCATACGTCGCTGTATTTGTGATAGAAACGCAGAAAGAGATGTCGTCATTTTTGGTGCATTTTGAACGACCGATCATAAAATCTCGAATAATCATGCTATGGTATCCGTTGATACAACGTTGTGTGGACACTGGAAAGGCCTTCTCAATGAGGTGTAATACGTCCCTTTATCTGCGATAGGAATGAAGAAACAGCTGTTTTTATTTTTTGTGCATTTTGAACGACCGATCATGAAATCTGTAATTGTCGTGCTATGGTATCTGTTGATACACCGTTGTGTGAGAACTGAAAAAGCCTTTCCAATGAGCTATCATATGTCGCTGTATCTGCGATAGGAACAAAGAAACAGCTGCTTTCATTTTTTGTGCATTTTGAACGACCGACTATAGGATCTCTTATAATCGCACTATGGTAACCGCTGATACACCGTTGTGCGACAATTGAAAAGTCCCTCCCAATGAGGTATCATACGTCGCTGTATCTGCGATGGGAACGAAGAAACAGCGGTTTTCATTTACCATCGTGTATAATAATCGTGCTTTCCAATGAGGTATCATAAGTTTCTGTAGCTGTCGCTGTATTTGCAGTAGGAGCGAAGAATCTCTAATAATTGTGTTATAGTGACCGTTAGTGTACCTTTGTGAGGGCACTAATAAGGCCTTTCCAATGAGCTATCATACGTCGCTGTATCTGCGATAGGAACGAAGAAACAGCGGTTTTCATTTACCATCGTGTATAATAATCGTGCCTTTCCAATGAGGTATCATAAGTTTCTGTAGCTGTCGCTGTATTTGCAGTAGGAGTGAAGAATTTCTAATAATTGTGTTATGGTGACCGTTAGTGTACCTTTGTGAGGGCACTAATAAGGCCTTTCCAATGAGGTATCATATGTCGCTGTATCTGCGATTGGAACATAGGAACAGCTGTTTTCATTTTTGTGCATTTTGAACGACTGTTTATAGAATCTCTTTTAATCGTGCTATGGTAACCTTTGATGTAACGTTGTGCGGGTACTGAGAAGTCCTTTCCAATGAGGTATCATACGTCGCTGTATTTGTAATAGGAGAAAAGAATCTCCAATGAATGTGATGTGGTGACCGTCAGTGTTCCATTGTTAGGGCTTTAATAAGGCATTTCCAATGAGGTATCATATGTCGCTGTATCTGCGATAGGAACAATGAAACAGCTGTTTTCATTTCTTGTAAATTTTGAACGACCGATTATAGAATCTCTTATAATCGTGCTTTGGCAACCGTTAATACACCGTTGTGCGGCTACTGAAAAGTCGTTTCCAATGGGGTATCAAACGTCGCTGTATCTGCGATAGGAACGAAGAAAGAGCTGTTTTCATTTGTTGTGAATTTAGAACGACCGATCATAAAATCCATAATTATCGTGCTATGGTATCCGTTGATACACCTTTGAGCCAACACTGAAAAGGCCTTTCTATTGGGGTGTCAAGTGACGCTGTATCTGCGATAGGAACGAAGAAACAGCTCTTTTCATTGTTTGTGCATTTTTAACGACCGATCATAAAATCCAGAATTATCCTGCTATGCTATCCGTTATTACACCGTTGTTCGGACACTGAAAAGGCCTTTCCAATGAGGTATCAAACGTCGCTGTATCTGCAATAGAAACGAAGAAACAGCTGTTTTCATTTTTTGTGCATTTTGACAGACTGATCATAAAATCTCTAATAATCCTGCTATGGTTTATGTTGTTACTCCTTTGTGTGGACATTGAGAAGGCCTTTCCAATGAGATATCATACGTCCTTGTATTCGCGATAGGAACGAAGAAACAGCTGTTTTCATTTTTTGTGCATTTTGAACGACCAATCATAAAATCTGTACTAATTGTGCTATGTTAACCGTTGATCGACCTTTGTGCGGGCACTGGAAAGGCCCTACCTATGAGGTATTATACGTCGCCTCAACTGTCGCTGTATTTGCAATAGGAGCGAAGAATCTCTAATAATTGTGTTATGGTGGCCGTCAGAGTACCGTTGTGAGGGCATTCATGATGCCTCTCCAATGAGGTATCATAGGTCGCTGTATCTGCGATAGGAACAAAGAAACAGCTGCTCTCATTTTTTGTGCATTTTGAACGACCGACTATAGGATCTCTTATAATCGCACTATGGTAACCGCTGATACACCGTTGTGCGACAATTGAAAAGTCCTTCCCAATGAGGTATCATACGTCGCTGTATCTGCGATAGGAACGAAGAAACAGCGGTTTTCATTTACCATCGTGTATAATAATCGTGGTTTCCAATGAGGTAGCATAAGTTTCTGTAGCTGTCGCTGTATTTGCAGTAGGAGCGACGAATCTCTAATAATTGTGTTATGGTGACCGTTAGTGTACCTTTGTGATGGCACTAATAAGGCCTTTCCAATGAGCTATCATACGTCGCTGTATCTGCGATGGGAACGAAGAAACAGCGGTTTTCATTTACCATCGTGTATAATAATCGTGCTTTCCAATGAGGTATCATAAGTTTCTGTAGCTGTCGCTGTATTTGCAGTAGGAGCGAAGAATCTCTAATAATTGTGTTATAGTGACCGTTAGTGTACCTTTGTGAGGGCACTAATAAGGCCTTTCCGAAAGGTGCATTTCGGAGATATGCCGAAAAGTTCAAGTCCGAACGGCGCACTTCGGGCGACAGTTCGATAGTTAGAGTCCGAAAGGTACGTTTCGGAGATATGTCGAGAAGTTCAAGTCCCAACGGTGTATTTCGTTCGACCGTTCCGCAGTCAGAGTCCTAAAGGTGCATTTCGGAAATATGCCGAAAAGTTCAAATCCGATCCGTGCACTTCGAGCGACAGTTCGATAGTTTGAGTTCGAAACGTACGTTTCGGAGATATGTCGAGAAGTTCAAGTCCGAACGATGTATTTCGTTCGACCGTTTAGCAGTCAGAGTCCGAAAGGTGCATTTCGGTAAGATGATCCACTTTCGACGCACGAAAAGTGTATTTCGGAGTGAGGCCTGATTTTTTCAAGTCCGAACGGTGCACTTCGGGCGACAGTTCGATAGTTAGAGTCCGAAAGGTACGTTTCGGAAATATGTCGAAAAGTTCAAGTCCAAACGGTGTACTTCGTTCGACCGTTTAGCAGTCAGAGTCCGAAAGATGCATTTCGGAGATATGCCGAAAAGTTCAAGTCCGAACGGCGCACTTCGGGCGACAGTTCGATAGTTAGAGCCGGAAAGGTACGTTTCGGAGATATGTCGAAAAGTTCAAGTCCAAACGGTGTACTTCGTTCGACCGTTTGGCAGTCAGAGTCCGAAAGATGCATTTCGGAGATATGACGAAAAGTTCAAGTCCGAACGGCGCACTTCGGGCGACAGTTCGATAGTTAGAGTCCGAAAAGCCGTCCATTTCGGAGATATGCCGCGAAATTTCAAGTCCGAACGGTGCACTTCGGGCGACAGTTCGATAGTTAGAGTCCGAAAGGTGCATTTTGAGATTTCGGAAATATGTCGAACGGCGCACTTCGGGCGACAGTTCAAGTCCGAACGGTGTATTTCGTTCGACCGTTTAGCAGTCAGAGTCCGAAAGATGCATTTTGGAGATATGCCGAAAATATCAAGTCCGAACGGCGCACTTCGGGCGACAGTTCGATACTTAGAGTCGGAAAGGTACGTTTCGGAGATATGCCGAGAGGTTCAAGTCCGAACGGTGTATTTCGTTTGACCGTTTAGCAGTCAGAGTCCGAAAAGTGCATTTCGGAGATATGCCGAAAAATTCAAGTCCGAACGGTGCACTTCGGGCGACAGTTCGATAGTTAGAGTCCGAAAGGTGCATTTCGGAGATATGCCGAAAAGTTCAAGTCCGAACGGTGCACTTCGGGCGACAGTTCGATAGTTAGAGTCCGAAAGGGACGTTTCGGAGATATGTCGAGTTCAAGTCCGAATGTATTTCGACCGAAGTCAGAGTCCGAAAGGTGCATTTCGGAGATATGCCGAAAAGTTCAAGTCGAACGGTGCACGGGCGACAGTTCGAACGAAAGGCACGTGTTATTTCGTTCGACGAAAGGTACGTTTCGGAGATATGTCGAGAAGTTCAAGTCCCAACGGTGTATTTCGTTCGACCGTTCCGCAGTTAGAGTCCGAAAGGTGCATTTCGGAAATACGCCGAAAAGTTCAAGTCCGAACCGTGCACTTCGAGCGACAGTTCGATAGTTTGAGTTCGAAACGTACGTTTCGGAGATATGTCGAGAAGTTCAAGTCCAAAAGATGTATTTCGTTCGACCGTTTAGCAGTCAGAGTCCGAAAGGTGCATTTCGGAGATATGCCGAAAAGTTCAAGTCCGAACAGTGCACTTCGGGCGACAGTTCGATGGTTAGAGTCCGAAAGGTACGTTTTGGAGATATGTCGAGAAGTTCAAGTCCGAAAGGTACGTTTCGGAGATATGTCGAGAAGTTCAATTCCGAACGGTGTATTTCGTTCGACCGTTTAGCAGTCAGAGTCCGAAACTGCTAAACGGTCGAACGAAATACACCGTTCGGACTTGAACTTCTAGACATATCTCCGAAACGTACGTTTCGAACTCAAACTTTCGAACTGTCGCTCGAAGTGCACGGTTCGGACTTGAACTTTTCGGCATATTTCCGAAATGCACCCCTCGGACTCTAACTGCGGAACGGTCGAACGAAATACACCGTTGGGACTTGAACTTCTCGACATATCTCCGAAACGTACCTTTCGAACTCTAACTATCGAACTGTCGCCCGAAGTGCGCCGTTCGGACTTGAACTTTTCGGCATATCTCCGAAATGCACCTTTCGGACTCTGACTGCGGAACGGTCGAACCAAATACACAGTTGGGACTTGAACTTCTCGACATATCTCCGAAACGTACCTTTCGGACACAAACTATCGAACTGTCGCCCGAAGTGCGCCGTTCGGACTTGAACTTTTCGGCATATCTCCGAAATGCACCTTTCGGACTCTGACTGCTAAACGGTCGAACGAGATACACCGTTCGGAATTGAACTTCTCGACATATCTCCGAAACGTACCTTTCGGACTTGAACTTTTCGACATATCTCCGAAACGTACCTTTCGGACTCTAACTATCGAACTGTCGCCCGAAGTGCACTGTTCGGACTTGAACTTTTCGGCATATCTCCGAAATGCACCTTTCGGACTCTGACTGCTAAACGGTCGAACGAAATACATCTTTCGGACTTGAACTTCTCGACATATCTCCGAAACGTACGTTTCGAACTCAAACTATCGAACTGTCGCTCGAAGAGCACGGTTCGGACTTGAACTTTTCGGCATATTTCCAAAATGCACCTTTCGGACTCTCACTGCGGAACGGTCGAACGAAATACACCGTTGGGACTTGAACTTCTCGACATATCTCCGAAACGTACCTTTCGGACTCTAACTATCGAACTGTCGCCCGAAGTGCGCCGTTCGGACTTGAACTTTTCGGCATATCTCCGAAATGCACCTTTCGGACTCTGACTGCTAAACGGTCGAACGAAATACACCGTTCGGACTTGAACTTCTCGACATATCTCCGAAACGTGCCTTTCGGACTCTTACTATCGAACTGTCGCCCGAAGTGCACCGTTCGGACTTGAACTTTTCGGCATATCTCCGAAATGCACCTTTCGGACTCTGACTGCTAAACGGTCGAACGAAATACACCGTTTGGACTTGAACTTTTCGACATATCTCCGGAACGTATCTTTCGTACTCCAACTATCGAACTGTCGCCCGAAGTGCACCGTTCGGACTTGAACTTTTCGGCATATCTCCGAAACGTACCTTTCGGACTCTAACCATCGAACTGTCGCCCGAAGTGCACCGTTCGGACTTGAACTTTTCGGCATATCTCCGAAATGCACCTTTCGGACTCTGACTGCTAAACGGTCGTCTGACATACACCGTTCGGACATAAACTTCTCTACATATCTCCGAAACGTACCTTTCGGACTCTAACTATCGAACTGTCGCCCGAAGTGCACCGTTCGGACTTGAACTTTTCGGCATATCTCCGAAATGCACCTTTCGGACTCTGACTGCTAAACGGTCGAACGAAATACACCGTTCGGACTTGAACTTTTCGACATATCTCCGAAACGTACGTTTCGAACTCAAACTATCGAACTGGCGCTCTAAGTGCACGGTTCGGACTTGAACTTTTCGGCATATTTCCGAAATGCACCTTTCGGACTCTAACTGCGGAACGGTCGAACGAAATACACCGTTGGGACTT
The DNA here is from genome assembly GCA_020654155.1 of Novius pumilus. Taxonomy (NCBI): domain Eukaryota; kingdom Metazoa; phylum Arthropoda; class Insecta; order Coleoptera; family Coccinellidae; genus Novius; species Novius pumilus. The sequence continues at coordinate 41,550 of JAIFOV010000660.1, forward strand.
GAACTTCTCGACATATCTCCGAAACGTACCTTTCGGACTCTAACTATCGAACTGTCGCCCGAAGTGCGCCGTTCGGACTTGAACTTTTCGGCATATCTCCGAAATGCACCTTTCGGACTCTGACTGCTAAACGGTCGAACGAAATACACCGTTCGGACTTGAACTTTTCGACATATCTCCGAAACGTACCTTTCGGACTCCAACTATCGAACTGTCGCCCGAAGTGCACCGTTCGGACTTGAACTTTTCGGCATATCTCCGAAATGCATCTTTCGGACTCTGACTGCTAAACGGTCGAACGAAATACACCGTTCGGACTTGAACTTTTCGACATATCTCCGAAACGTACCTTTCGGACTCCAACTATCGAACTGTCGCCCGAAGTGCACCGTTCGGACTTGAAAAAATCAGGCATCACTCCGAAATACACTTTTCGTGCGTCGAACGTGGATCATCTTACCGAAATGCACCTTTCGGACTCTGACTGCTAAACGGTCGTCCGACATACACCGTTCGGACTTAAACTGTTCTCGGACTTGAACATATCTCCGAAACGTACCTTTCGGACTCTAACTATCGAACTGTCGCCCGAAGTGCACCGTTCGGACTTGAACTTTTCGGCATATCTCCGAAATGCACCTTTCGGACTCTGACTGCTAAACGGTCGAACGAAATACACCGTTCGGACTTGAACTTTTCGACATATCTCCGAAACGTACCTTTCGGACTCTAACTATCGAACTGTCGCCCGAAGTGCACCGTTCGGACTTGAACTTTCGGCATATCTCCGAAATGCACCTTTCGGACTCTGACTGCTAAACGGTCGAACGAAATACACCGTTCGGACTTGAACTTCTCGACATATCTCCGAAACGTACCTTTCGGACTCTAACTATCGAACTGTCGCCCGAAGTGCTCCGTTCGGACTTGAACTTTTCGGCATATCTCCGAAATGGACCTTTCGTACTCTGACTGCTAAACGGTCGAACGAAATACACCGTTCGGACTTGAACTTCTCGGCATATCTCCGAAACGTACCTTTCGGACTCTAACTATCGAACTGTCGCCCGAAGTGCGCCGTTCGGACTTGAACTTTTCGGCATATCTCCGAAATGCACCTTTCGGACTCTGACTGCTAAACGGTCAAACGAAATACACCGTTCGGACTTGAACTTCGGCATATCTCCGAAACGTACCTTTCGGACTCTAACTATCGAACTGTCGCCCGAAGTGCACTGTTCGGACTTGAACTTTTCGGCATATCTCCGAAATGCACCTTTCGGACTCTGACTGCTAAACGGTCGAACGAAATACATCGTTCGGACTTGAACTTCTCGACATATCTCCGAAACGTACGTTTCGAACTCAAACTATCGAACTGTCGCTCGAAGTGCACGGTTCGGATTTGAACTTTTCGGCATATTTCCGAAATGCACCTTTCGGACTCTGACTGCGGAACGGTCGAACCAAATACACCGTTGGGACTTGAACTTCTCGACATATCTCCGAAACGTACCTTTCGGACTCTAACTATCGAACTGTCGCCCGAAGTGCGCCGTTCGGACTTGAACTTTTCGGCATATCTCCGAAATGCACCTTTCGGACTCTGACTGCTAAACGGTCGAACGAAATACACCGTTCGGAATTGAACTTCTCGACATATCTCCAAAACGTACCTTTCGGACTTGAACTTCTCGACATATCTCCGAAACGTACCTTTCGGACTCTAACCATCGAACTGTCGCCCGAAGTGCACTGTTCGGACTTGAACTTTTCGGCATATCTCCGAAATGCACCTTTCGGACTCTGACTGCTAAACGGTCGAACGAAATACATCTTTCGGACTTGAACTTCTCGACATATCTCCGAAACGTACCTTTCGGACTCAAACTATCGAACTGTCGCTCGAAGTGCACGGTTCGGACTTGAACTTTTCGGCATATTTCCGAAATGCACCTTTCGGACTCTAACTGCTAAACGGTCGAACGAAATACACCGTTGGGACTTGAACTTCTCGACATATCTCCGAAACGTACCTTTCGGACTCTAACTATCGAACTGTCGCCCGAAGTGCGCCGTTCGGACTTGAACTTTTCGGCATATCTCCGAAATGCACCTTTCGGACTCTGACTGCTAAACGGTCGAACGAAATACACCGTTCGGACTTGAACTTTTCGACATATTTCCGAAACGTGCCTTTCGGACTCTAACTATCGAACTGTCGCCCGAAGTGCACCGTTCGGACTTGAACTTTTCGGCATATCTCCGAAATGCACCTTTCGGACTCTGACTGCTAAACGGTCGAACGAAATACACCGTTCGGACTTGAACTTTTCGACATATCTCCGAAACGTACCTTTCGGACTCCAACTATCGAACTGTCGCCCGAAGTGCACCGTTCGGACTTGAACTTTTCGGCATATCTCCGAAATGCACCTTTCGGACTCTGACTGCTAAACGGTCGAACGAAATACACCGTTCGGACTTGAACTTTCGACATATCTCCGAAACGTACCTTTCGGACTCTAACTATCGAACTGTCGCCCAAAGTGCACCGTTCGGACTTGAACTTTTCGGCATATCTCCGAAACGTACCTTTCGGACTCTAACCATCGAACTGTCGCCCGAAGTGCACCGTTCGGACTTGAACTTTTCGGCATATCTCCGAAATGCACCTTTCGGACTCTGACTGCTAAACGGTCGTCTGACATACACCGTTCGGACTTAAACTTTTCTACATATCTCCGAAACGTACCTTTCGGACTCTAACTATCGAACTGTCGCCCGAAGTGCACCGTTCGGACTTGAACTTTTCGGCATATCTCCGAAATGGACCTTTCGGACTCTAACTATCGAACTGTCGCCCGAAGTGCACCGTTCGGACTTGAATTTTTCGGCATATCTCCGAAATGCACTTTTCGGACTCTGACTGCTAAACGGTCAAACGAAATACACCGTTCGGACTTGAACTTCTCGGCATATCTCCGAAACGTACCTTTCCGACTCTAACTATCGAACTGTCGCCCGAAGTGCGCCGTTCGGACTTGAACTTTTCGGCATATCTCCGAAATGCATCTTTCGAACTCTGACTGCTAAACGGTCGAACGAAATACACCGTTCGGACTTGAACTTTTCGACATATCTCCGAAACGTACCTTTCGGACTCTAACTATCGAACTGTCGCCCGAAGTGCACCGTTCGGACTTGAAAAAATCAGGCATCACTCCGAAATACACTTTTCGTGCGTCGAACGTGGATCATCTTACCGAAATGCACCTTCCGGACTCTGACTGCTAAACGGTCGTCTGACATACACCGTTCGGACTTAAACTTCTCTACATATCTCCGAAACGTACCTTTCGGACTCTAACTATCGAACTGTCGCCCGAAGTGCACCGTTCGGACTTGAACTTTTCGGCATATCTCCGAAATGGACCTTTCGGACTCTAACTATCGAACTGTCGCCCGAAGTGCGCCGTTCGGACTTGAACTTTTCGGCATATCTCCGAAATGCATCTTTCGGACTCTGACTGCTAAACGGTCGAACGAAATACACCGTTTGGACTTGAACTTTTCGACATATCTCCGAAACGTACCTTTCCGACTCTAACTATCGAACTGTCGCCCGAAGTGCGCCGTTCGGACTTGAACTTTTCGGCATATCTCCGAAATGCATCTTTCGGACTCTGACTGCTAAACGGTCGAACGAAATACATCGTTCGGACTTGAACTTCTCGACATATCTCCGAAACGTACGTTTCGAACTCAAACTATCGAACTGTCGCTCGAAGTGCACGGTTCGGACTTGAACTTTTCGGCATATTTCCGAAATGCACCTTTCGGACTCTGACTGCGGAACGGTCGAACGAAATACACCGTTGGGACTTGAACTTCTCGACATATCTCCGAAACGTACCTTTCGGACTCTAACTATCGAACTGTCGCCCGAAGTGCGCCGTTCGGACTTGAACTTTTCGGCATATCTCCGAAATGCACCTTTCGGACTCTGACTGCTAAACGGTCGAACGAAATACACCGTTCGGACTTGAACTTCTCGACATATCTCCGAAACGTACCTTTCGGACTTGAACTTCTCGACATAACCCGAAACGTACCTTTCGGACTCTAACTATCGAACTGTCGCCCGAAGTGCACCGTTCGGACTTGAACTTTTCGGCATATCTCCGAAATGCACCTTTCGGACTCTGACTGCTAAACGGTCGAACGAAATACATCGTTCGGACTTGAACTTCTCGACATATCTCCGAAACGTACGTTTCGAACTCAAACTATCGAACTGTCGCTCGAAGTGCACGGTTCGGACTTGAACTTTTGGCATATTTCCGAAATGCACCTTTCGGACTCTGACTGCTAAACGGTCGAACGAAATACACCGTTCGGACTTGAACTTCTCGACATATCTCCGAAACGTACGTTTCGAACTCAAACTATCGAACTGTCGCCCGAAGTGCGCCGTTCGGACTTGAACTTTTCGGCATATCTCCGAAATGCATCTTTCGGACTCTGACTGCTAAACGGTCGAACGAAATACATCGTTCGGACTTGAACTTCTCGACATATCTCCGAAACGTACGTTTCGAACTCAAACTATCGAACTGTCGCCCGAAGTGCACGGTTCGGACTTGAACTTTTCGGCATATTTCCGAAATGCACCTTTCGGACTCTGACTGCGGAACGGTCGAACGAAATACACCGTTGGGACTTGAACTTCTCGACATATCTCCGAAACGTACCTTTCGGACTCTAACTATCGAACTGTCGCCCGAAGTGCGCCGTTCGGACTTGAACTTTTCGGCATATCTCCGAAATGCACCTTTCGGACTCTGACTGCTAAACGGTCGAACGAAATACACCGTTCGGACTTGAACTTCTCGACATATCTCCGAAACGTACCTTTCGGACTTGAACTTCTCGACATAACCCGAAACGTACCTTTCGGACTCTAACCATCGAACTGTCGCCCGAAGTGCACTGTTCGGACTTGAACTTTTCGGCATATCTCCGAAATGCACCTTTCGGACTCTGACTGCTAAACGGTCGAACGAAATACATCGTTCGGACTTGAACTTCTCGACATATCTCCGAAACGTACGTTTCGAACTCTAACTATCGAACTGTCGCTCGAAGTGCACGGTTCGGACTTGAACTTTTCGGCATATTTCCGAAATGCACCTTTCGGACTCTAACTGCGGAACGGTCGAACGAAATACACCGTTCGGACTTGAACTTCTCGACATATCTCCGAAACGTACCTTTCGGACTCTAACTATCGAACTGTCGCCCGAAGTGCACCGTTCGGACTTGAACTTTTCGGCATATCTCCGAAATGCACCTTTCGGACTCTGACTGCTAAACGGTCGAACGAAATACACCGTTCGGACTTGAACTTCTCGACATATCTCCGAAACGTACCTTTCGGACTCTAACTATCGAACTGTCGCCCGAAGTGCACCGTTCGGACTTGAACTTTTCGGCATATCTCCGAAATGCACCTTTCGGACTCTGACTGCTAAACGGTCGAACGAAATACACCGTTCGGACTTGAACTTTTCGACATATCTCCGAAACGTACCTTTCGTACTCCAACTATCGAACTGTCGCCCGAAGTGCACCGTTCGGACTTGAACTTTTCGGCATATCTCCGAAATGCACCTTTCGGACTCTGACTGCTAAACGGTCGAACGAAATACACCGTTCGGACTTGAACTTTTCGACATATCTCCGAAACGTACCTTTCGGACTCCAACTATCGAACTGTCGCCCGAAGTGCACCGTTCGGACTTGAACTTTTCGGCATATCTCCGAAACGTACCTTTCGGACTCTAACTATCGAACTGTCGCCCGAAGTGCACCGTTCGGACTTGAACTTTTCGGCATATCTCCGAAATGCACCTTTCGGACTCTGACTCGCTAAACGGTCGAACGAAATGCACCGTTCGGACTTGAACTTTTCGGCATATCTCCGAAACGTACCTTTCGGACTCTAACTATCGAACTGTCGCCCGAAGTGCACCGTTCGGACTTGAACTTTTCGGCATATCTCCGAAATGCACCTTTCGGACTCTGACTGCTAAACGGTCGAACGAAATACACCGTTCGGACTTGAACTTCTCGACATATCTCCGAAACGTACCTTTCGGACTCTAACTATCGAACTGTCGCCCGAAGTGCGCCGTTCGGACTTGAACTTTCGGCATATCTCCGAAATGCATCTTTCGGACTCTGACTGCTAAACGGTCGAACGAAATACACCGTTCGGACTTGAACTTTTCGACATATCTCCGAAACGTACGTTTCGGACTCTAACTATCGAACTGTCGCCCGAAGTGCACCGTTCGAAAAACTTGAACTTTTCGGCATATTTCCGAAATGCACCTTTCGGACTCTGACTGCTAAACGGTCGAACGAAATACACCGTTCGGACTTGAACTTCGACATATCTCCGAAACGTACCTTTCGGACTCTAACTATCGAACTGTCGCCCGAAGTGCACCGTTCGGACTTGAACTTTTCGGCATATCTCCGAAATGCACCTTTCGGACTCTGACTGCTAAACGGTCGAACGAAATACACCGTTCGGACTTGAACTTCTCGACATATCTCCGACCTTTCGGATATCGACTCCGAAACGTACCTTTCGGACTCTAACTATCGAACTGTCGCCCGAAGTGCACCGTTCGGACTTGAACTTTTCGGCATATCTCCGAAATGCACCTTTCGGACTCTGACTGCTAAACGGTCGAACGAAATACACCGTTCGGACTTGAACTTCTCGACATATCTCCGAAACGTACCTTTCGGACTCTAACTATCGAACTGTCGCCCGAAGTGCACCGTTCGGACTTGAACTTTTCGGCATATTTCCGAAATGCACCTTTCGGACTCTGACTGCTAAACGGTCGAACGAAATACACCGTTCGGACTTGAACTTCTCGACATATCTCCGAAACGTACCTTTCGGACTCTAACTATCGAACTGTCGCCCGAAGTGCACCGTTCGGACTTGAACTTTCGGCATATCTCCGAAATGCACCTTTCGGACTCTGACTGCTAAACGGTCGAACGAAATACACCGTTCGGACTTGAACTTCTCGACATATCTCCGAAACGTACCTTTCGGACTCTAACTATCGAACTGTCGCCCGAAGTGCACCGTTCGGACTTGAACTTTTCGGCATATCTCCGAAATGCACCTTTCGGACTCTGACTGCTAAACGGTCGAACGAAATACACCGTTCTTGAACTTTTCGACTTGTAACTCTAACTTCGACATATCTCCGAAACGTACCTTTCGGACTCTAACTATCGAACTGTCGCCCGAAGTGCACCGTTCGGACTTGAACTTTTCGGCATATCTCCGAAATGCACCTTTCGGACTCTGACTGCTAAACGGTCGAACGAAATACACCGTTCGGACTTGAACTTTTCGACATATCTCCGAAACGTACCTTTCGGACTCTAACTATCGAACTGTCGCCCGAAGTGCACCGTTCGGACTTGAACTTTTCGGCATATCTCCGAAATGCACCTTTCGGACTCTGACTGCTAAACGGTCGAACGAAATACACCGTTCGGACTTGAACTTTTCGACATATCTCCGAAACGTACCTTTCGGACTCTAACTATCGAACTGTCGCCCGAAGTGCACCGTTCGGACTTGAACTTTTCGGCATATCTCCGAAATGCACCTTTCGGACTCTGACTGCTAAACGGTCGAACGAAATACACCGTTCGGACTTGAACTTTCGGACATATCTCCGAAACGTACCTTTCGGACTCTAACTATCGAACTGTCGCCCGAAGTGCACCGTTCGGACTTGAACTTTTCGGCATATCTCCGAAATGCACCTTTCGGACTCTGACTGCTAAACGGTCGAACGAAATACACCGTTCGGACTTGAACTTTTCGACATATCTCCGAAACGTACCTTTCGGACTCTAACTATCGAACTGTCGC
>JAIFOV010000189.1:0-49052 GCA_020654155.1 Novius pumilus
CATATTCTTATATTTCCCAACCTTAACGGCCATCCTCCAGGCTGGCGCAGCGTGCAGCATTATGCTGTGCGCCACGCCACACAACACTCTCCTTTTCTCACTACCAGGCCCTCCCACATTCGGCATCAATCTCGCTAACCCATTCATCAGTTCAAGCATTCTCCCTACCGTATATTTTACATGCTCTCCAAAATTCTTTCCTTTATCCAAAACAACACCTAGGTATCTTACACTCTTCTTCACGTCCACTGACACGCCCCTAATACCATTCTCCAATTCTGCGGCACCCTCCTTCCTTTCAACGTACAGATCTTCGTCTTTCCCTCTGCTATCTTGAGGCAGCGACTCTCCATCCACCTTTTGACATTGTCAAAAGACTCCCCCAGTTTCCTCTCCAATTCCCCCGTTGTCCTTCCATGTACTACTATCATGAGGTCGTCCCCACAATGTGGTCTTTCGCCTTGTCGTGGCGTGGGGGCTTAAGTAACCGCGACGATTCTTGAGGCTGTACCGACGGGTCTAACCTTGTCGGGGAGGTCAAGAGGAGCGAGTGAAAACTAAGATTGACCACCTGCGGCCCGAGGTACATTCCCGACCTCGGTTCGCAGTCCTTTACCCTTTCCTTTCCCAAAACTCAGGGGTCCTGCTGCGCAAGCGGCGGGATACGGGGATCGCCGAACCCGAGTTACCCTTATCGGACCTGGATTGTGCAACGGCCTTCGGGCCGGAGTGCGATCCTTGTATATACCGTGGAGTACGGTCATGTCTCTGCTCCACGGGGGGCATGGCTTAATCGCCTGGCCTGCAGAGGAGATAACCTCTATAAAAACCCCGAATCCTAAGCTGTTGGTGGGCGGCGATGGGATGCATGGCAGTTGGGCGGTACTGTCGTTAGTCTAACCTTACCGCGGGCACCTGGCGCACCCGCGGGACATTAAATGCCTTCCCCCTGGTACGGGCGCACTGCCGGGGGGTGACTTTTTGTTCGACCCAGCTCGTGGGAATTTTATGGATCCTGAAAAATATGTTTATGTTTGTGACGTCCCGGTTGAAACAACCGAAAGCAGATCCCCTCTGGTACGCCAGGCTGAGGGATCTGGAATAGCTGGCGAAGGTATGGTTGTTCCTGAAGCACCTAAGGATTGGAATACAACGGATATTGACACCATCTTGATATCCTCTGATGATGAGTGCGTGAACCCGAAGAAAAGGAGGAGACGGGGCTCGAGTAAGAGCTCGGGGGGAAGTCCGAATTTAAGTCTGGTTAAGGAGAACGAGAAACTGAAAAAGAAAGTGAGAGCTCTGCAGTACTGTACCAAAGAAATAGCGTTGGTCAGGAGGGACTTGAAATGGAACGAGCTATCGACTAGTCGCCGACACTTTCTCTTGTCAAGCAACACAACTAGCATGATGGAGGAGATGGAGAAGATCTTGAGGTTGACCAATGAGATCCATGATCTCAGATCGGATGAATTGTGGCGGGAAAGGTTCAATGAGCTGTATGAAGTGGTGAACTCACTCAGAATGCAGGATGCGGTCACGGAATTGGTAAGGGCTGAATACAATATTGAGCGAATTCAGGAGCTCACGAAAGAACGGGACCAGTTACGGGAAGACCTAGTGATGGCCTTTAGGTCCTCGGGGATTACTGACACGGAGGAATGCGGGACACAGACGTATGACTATGGCGAAGTTTTCGAGCTAGGGCAGGTGGAGACTTTCGAGGACTGGAATGCCTATCGAAAGGCGGTATGGAATGAGGAGATCTTGGGGAAAGTTAGGGTCACGGGAGGAAGCCCGGTGAATGGAGCGGATGATATTGCCAAAGTCGTTTTTGTAAGGGAGGAGGACAAGGGTATGGAACGGGGGGTCCAAAGGTTGTACCGGGAGAGGTTTCCGGAGTTGCTCAAGGAGGGGGAGGAAATGGAGATATACGAACATTGTATAAAAAGTAGAAATACGATAACGAAAAGAAAGGTTGCGAGGCTGTATATGAAGGATTCGGAAAAGGAAATGTGGGAAAAGCTAACGCTATTGAGGGCAGATTTGGAAATTATGGAGGATGTTGCATTTCACAAAGTGGACTTTATGTGTACGAAGGACCTGCAGACCATGATTGCAGTAGTGTTTAGGGGCTGGCTGGGGCGGATCTTTTTGCACGTTCCAACGAAGGAGGTTCAGGAGGGGAGAGCGCCGCTGAGGACAACGGCAGCTATCATAATAGGTGGGAAAGATAAGGACAATATGCAAATGATAAGGGAGATCAAGAAGGGAATTAAGGATAAGTCGGTAGTAGAGGGGATAAAGGGGTTGAGGACGACGAGGGATGGAAGGGTGTTAATTTTGGCCAAGAAGGATGAGGGTAATTGTAGGGATATTGTGGAGGCAGTTACTCAGGTGGATAGGTCGTTTAAGGTTGAAACGAGAGGGATAAGGGAACCGGAGGATATGTACTACATGCAGGGTTTGGATCCGGTTATATCGAGGGAGGAGGTTGAGGAGGAGCTGGCTGGTGAGCTGAGGTGTGAGCAGGGGAAGGTCAGAGTCGGAAGGATGAGAGTGCAGGCGGACGGCACGCAGTCTCTGGTGTTTTGGGCGCCAGAGGCTGTGATGAGTCAGTTTGGGGATATGGGCTTCCTGAAGGTTGGGTTGGCGAGCTGTAGGTACGGTAGGAGACTTCGTGTACAGAGGTGTGGCAAGTGCAGGGAATTTGGTCACGGGGCAAATGAGTGTTCGGGTGCTAGCAGGCGTAATGCCTGCTACAGATGCGGAGTGGAGGGTCATATGGCTAGGGATTGTGACAAGCCTGAGGTATGCCTTCAATGCGGAGTGGACGGACATTCGATGGGTTCAGGTAGGTGTGCGGAGTTCAGGCGCGCCCTGGCGACAGCCAGGAAGGAAGCGAGGAGCGAAGCCAGGAATTTAGGAGAGTGAGGGATGTGATGGAACAGGTCAGGATTCAGGCTGTGGGTGATGGAGCGTTGGATCAAGGATAGTGGTAGTATTGGGTGCTTGGGGTTGCCTTATAATAAGATCTAATCCAAGGTCGGCAAGGCACCCCGCAATGCACGAGGATGGCCCGCCTTCAGGAGACCGAACATTTGGTCGAATGGAGGCGGGGTCACGTAGGGTTTTAGTGGGTAAACCTGGTTGACGGGTGTGCCCTGCGCCCATTCAGAGTAATATCCTGGATGGGGGTGGGGATGGTCGTCTTCAGAAGTCCCACACTTCCCGGGATGAGACTAAATTCCCGGGAGTTAGTGCGTAACGCATTTCCTACGTAAAAAAAGGAACCTTACACTCTTCTTCACGTCCACTGACACGCCCCTAATACCATTCTCCAATCCTGCGGCACCCTCCTTCCTTTCAACGTACAGATCTCCGTCTTTCCCTCTGCTATCTTGAGCCGGCGACTGCCCATCCACCCTTTGACATTGTCAAAAGACTCCCCCAGTTTCCCCTCCAATTCCCCCGTTGTCCTTCCATGTACTAATATCATGAGGTCGTCTGCGTATGCAAACGACCTCACACCCTCCCCAAGACTCATACGAAGCACGCCATCAAACATGAGGTTCCACTGGATCGGCCCAAGCACCGAACCCTGTGGAACCCCCATTGTACATCGCAGATACCTTCCCCTTCCCATTCTTATCCTCCGCCCTACGAAGTAAGAGGAGAGCATCCTCAGAAGGAAAGGGCACACCTGCAGTTCCACGAGCCTATCCATTATGGCGTTCCAATTCGCGGTGTTGAATTCGCGAATGTAATTTCCATTACGGCACTATACTTGTAGTTCGTCCTTGCCCTCTCCACTTCTTCCATAACCGCCCTAACAGAGTGCACCGTAGATTTCCCTTTCCTGAATCCATATTGATTCTCGGAAATACCCCCAACTTGCCCCACCACTTCCTCTAACCGAGCAAGTATCAAGTACACCAGGACTTTGCCGAGAACGTCAACAAACATATCGGCCTATAAGACGACGCCTCAACTCCATCCTTACCTGGTTTCAAAAGGAGGACCACCGGGCCTCTTTCCAGTCCTCAGGGAAACGCCCGCTCCAGACAGACGTTGAACATTTCCATGAGAGCATCCGGTACCAGCGCAAATGTCTCCCTCACAGCCTCGCCTGGCACCCCATCCGGTCGCGCCGCCTTCCTCATCTTCAGCCTGCTCACGGCATCCTGGAGTTCCTCCACACTAAAGTATGGAGGCTCCAAGGTGCATTGCACCCCCAAGAACCTAAACGGGAGGCCGTCTCGGCCGGGAAAAGCTCTCGGATTACTCTTTCTCTCCTGCGACACGACAGGCGGGAGGAATCCTCTCAACGAACCCATGACAATGCGATAAACCTGACCCCATACATCTCCGTTTAGTTCTTCAAGCACAGCGTTCCATCTCCCGCGCTTAGCTCTCGAACCTTCCTCCTTATATCTGCCTTCATGCTCTTGATCGTCGTCGTCTCCTCTCTCGTGGCAACCCCTCTAAATACCCTCCTCCTCAGTCTGTCGTGTTCCTCTTGAGGCTGAAATTTCCTCTGTCCACCAGTAGGGAGCAGTGGGGCCCCATCATCTCGGGTCAGCGTTGTCGCTCTCCTGACCGCCTGCTTAATTTCATCGCGGATACTCTCAGATGAGATCACCTCCCTCCGCTCCTCTATGATATTCCGGTATCTTCCTACCGAGAATACCCTCTGCGAGTGTCACTTGCATGCCCAGGGTTCCGAACCAAAACGGAGAAATATATGTGCCCGTGGTCTGTATATGGATTCTCGAACATTACACCGCAATTTCCCACCCTACCACACAGGCTCTGAGGCACCAAGGTGACATCTATGTGTGATGCGGATCTTGCACGCCTAAATGTGGGGGACCCGTCCGAGATGCTAACCAGCTGTCCCCGCGCCATGCACGCCTCCAGCAAGTCTCCCCTTCCATCATTAGCAGGTGAACCCCAGACAGTGGACTTGGCATTTAAATCGCCCAACACTATCGTGCCTTCCGGATCCGCGATGCTATCGAACAGTCCGCTGATCGACCTCTCGAACGTGTCGAAAGAGACATTGGGTGACTCGTACTTAGCAGCGAGAGTGAAGTCGTCCATAATTCCCACCATCACAAATCCTTCACCCGCCACAACTTCACCTGCTGTTACCCTGCGCGCTAGTAACCTCACCGCTACGTCTCCCCTGGTATCTACTATCCATCCTCTTGATTCCTAGCAATATTTCGGTTAGGTTCTGAAACCACTAAAATGTCCACGCAGTTGCGTCGGGCAGCTTCTTCCAGAAAGTCGTGCGCATTTCGCGACCTGCCCAAATTAGAATGTAGGATCCTGACCGGCGCGCTTTCCCCCCTTCCTTGAACAGTTGCACCTCCCACTGCGCAGTAATTCAGCCATTTCGCCTACAAATTCCGGCCTCTCTTTCAGCTTCTGGAATCTATCCATAGGTACGGGCCCCAGGAGTCCATCGCGGGTATGTATATAGGCAGCACAAACATACAGGTGTAAAGAGACACGGACTACGTAGAAATAACCCAAAGACAAACCACAGGTAAGTATAATTCCATCCACAAGCATAAAGTCCGCCTTCAAGGCACAAAGTCCCACTAACCCACATCGTCTACGCTGCGTCACGTTGAAGACGAATGGGCTGTTCCTCTCACCTGATTTCCTTCATCCCTATATCCACCGCACGAGGCTATCGTGGAACTGGTTCCGGCTCTATCCCGAAACGCGGCCCCCTGCTACTTCCCTGATCGGAAGCCATTTCCGCCCTAGCCTGGTCGAGTCTTATTATAAAGATTCTGCACGCACCGGATCCTGCTGAATGTCCGCTAATATTACAGAGAGGACATCTCCTTTCCTCCTTACAATCCTTCTGCGAGTGCCCGTGTCCTCCACATCTGAAGCATTGTTCTCTCCTGTTCTTCCCTTGCATTCTCCCACAAGGTGGTCGTAAGCCCAACATTTAATGCACCTCTTTATCTCAATTTTCCTAGTAACTATCCCATCGACTACTCCAACCCGTAATATTCCCCTCCGAAGCAATTTCTCTCCCCATTCTCGCTCCATCGTAACGGTGACTACCCTCATATTCCTTGCCATGGGCCTTATGTCTCCCACCCTCGTGTCTTGTTTTACGGATCCCCCAAACTCCTTCTCCAGTGCTTGTAACACCTCCTCCCTTGTGGTGAGCGCGTCCAACTCCCTGATATACAGGGAGATGGGTCTGCCACCGCCAACCCTTCTAATCTTCTCCGCTGGTATAGCCCCATGAGATGCCAGCGCTTCTCCTACCTTTCTCGCCAACACCTCATCCTTATAGGCACTCACCAAAACCTTCCCATCTCTCGTGCTCCTGATACTCTGAACTTCCTTGGTCACACTGCTTTCCTGAAGAGCGGTTCTCACGCTCTGTAGAGCTTCCATATAACCCTTCTCCTTACCCATGTCCACTACAAAGGCGAACGATTTCTTTTTCACCTCCTTTTTGGGAGTTCTAATGCGACACGTCACCGTGGACGTGTGTTGTATGCTCTCTACCATATTTCTGAACGTACCCAGATCTTCTTCGCTTGGTACTGTGAATATCGCCTCAGCAACACCGACCAGATCCTCCTTAACCTTACGCAACACCTCTATCAGGTGAACTCTCTCCTCGTAGATAGCCTTTATGTAAATAACCGACCTGCACTTCGTTCCTTCTGTAGTCCTTAGTCTGTAACTGTTGTCCACTACTCCATAGGTTTGTCCGCTTTCAAGAATATCTCTGAATTTCTCACCCCCTCTTAAATCTCTCCTTCTTTCCAACCATACATGTGCCCCGCTCGACTCATCCACTTCCACTTCATCTCCCATCACTTTTGTCTTGACATACAGGTCGTTCGTCCAGCTGCTTTCCACCATGGAAAGCCACTCTCTCGGGTCCTTGAGTTCCCTTATCTCACTAACTATGACCTCTTCCTCAGTTTGAATAACTAAATTTGTGGATAGGATAAATAAAATTTGATAAATTTAGTGGATTTATTTATAAATTCATTTATTTATTTTGATCGAATTTGAGGTTGGTTATTTGAGTAGTGATCGAATTTGAGGTTGGTAATTTGAGTAGTGATCGAATTTGAGGTCGGTGAATTGAGTAGCGATCGAATTTGAGGTCGGTAATTTGAGTAGTAATCGAATTCGAGGTTGGTAATTTGGGTAGTGATCGAATTTGAGGTCGGTCATTTGAGTAGCGATCGAATTTGAGGTCGGTAATTTGAGTAGTGATTGAATTCGAGGTTGGTAATTTGATTAGCGATCGAATTCGAGGTTGGCAATTTGAGTAGCGATCGAATTCGAGGTTGGTAATTAGAGTAGTGATTGAATTCGTGGTCGGTAATTTGAGTAGCGATTGAATTTGAGGTCGGTAATTTGAGTAGCAATCGAATTCGAGGTTGGTAATTTGAGTAGTGATTGAATTCGAGGTTGGTAATTTGAGTAGCGATTGAATTCGAGGTTGGTAATTTGAGTAGTGATCGAATTTGAGGTTGGTGATTTGAGTAGTGATCGAATTTGAGGTCGGTAATTTGAGTAGCGATCGAATTTGAGGTCGGTAATTTGAGTAATGATTGAATTCGAGGTTGGTAATTTGAGTAGTAATCGAATTCGAGGTTTGCAATCTGAGTAGTGATCGAATTTGAGGTCGGTAATTTGAGTAGCGATTGAATTTGAGGTCGGCAATTTGAGTAGTGATTGAATTCGAGGTTGGTAATTTGAGTAGCGATCGAATCCGAGGTTGGTAATTTGAGTAGCGATCGAATTCGAGGTTGGTAATTCGAGTAGTGATTGAATTCGAGGTCGATAATTTGAGAAGCGATTGAATTTGAGGTCGGTAATTTGAGTAGCAATCGAATTTAAGGTCGGTAATTTGAGTAGTGATTGAATTCGAGGTCGGTAAGTTGAGTAGTTTTTTATTTACATTAAAAGGGAGAAAAAATTTCTGAATTGATTTAATTTTTTTATTAAATTTTATTATTTTTAAAAAGTTAATCAAAACATTAAATTATTCATTATTTATTTAGAAAAATTTTGAATTATGATAGAGACTTAGTATTGAAAAAGATTAATTTAAAATTTGAAAAGAAAAATGAATTTTGTACCTTGTGTATCAGGGTTAATTAATTAAGATAAAAATATTTTTATTTCTCGAATTTGAAAGAGCTGAATTTTTATAAATTTAATTGTGAAATTAATTTTTATAATGAGAATTTGGTTATGAAATGTAATTCGTTTTTAAAGTTATTTAGTTATTTCAAAAAAAAATTTAATTTTATTAATAAATTGAATTTATTTATTTGGATATAATTTTTATTTATTAGTAAATTTGTTAAGGGATAAGCTTTAACAAAAAATTAATAATTTAATTAAAATTATAAAATTATAGAATAAGAATTATTCATTGAAAAGAATTTAATAATAAATTTATTGAAAATAAAAATTTTAATTGAATTTTACTTTTTATGGAATAAATAAATTAAATTTTATAGTTTATGTAATGATGATTAAATTAGTATAGTATTATGTTTAAGAAAAATAGTGAAAAATTATGATTCAAGAATTCGGCAAAAAAAATTTCCAACTGTTTATTAAAAACATTTCTTTTTGAATTTAATTTGAAGTAAGACCTGCCCACTGAATTTTGAAGGGCCGCAGTATTTTGACTGTGCAAAGTAGCATAATCATTAATTTTTAATTAAAAGCTGGAATGAAGGGTTAAATGAAAAATTGACTTTTTGAATTACAAAATTAAAATTTTATTTTCAAGTTAAAAAGCTTCAATGAAAGTATTAGACGAGAAGACCCTATAGGGTTTAATTTTAAGTAATTTTGAATTTATAGAGTTAAATATTTCTAATAAAATTAAAATTTAATTGGGGTGATTAAAAAATTTAATAAACTTTTTTATACTTCTACATAGATAAGTGAGAGATTGATTCATTTATGATTAAAAGATAAAATTACCTTAGGGATAACAGCGTTATATTTTTTGAAAGTTCAAATTTTAAAAGAAGTTTGCGACCTCGATGTTGGATTAAAATTTATTATGGTGTAGAAGCTTTAAAAGTTGGTCTGTTCGACCATTAAAATTTTACATGATCTGAGTTTGAACCGGTGTGAGCCAGGTTGGTTTCTATCTTTATTTAAATAAAATATTTTAGTACAGAGAGGACCATTTATTTATGAAATTTATTGATTTAGGATTAATATTATTACTAAAGCCCGGACTTTAGGCACTATAAATTCGTTAAAAAAGGCAGTGAAAAGGCAATAAAAATACTTAGAATAGGCACTTTAAATAGGCATTTATTATATACTGATAGATAAAAACAGATAAGATAAAACAAAAAACATTCGATGTGAATACTTATTCTTTATTAAACATAACTACCAATAGTTTTCTCAAATTTTCAAATTTTATACTTTGCCGTCTATCTGATAAAATATGTTTATACAACGAAAAAGATCTCTCCACATCAACAGATGTCAAAGGTGCATACATAAATGAGGATATTTCGGTAGGGTTCAAGAAATTACTGACCCCATCTCCTAATAAAATCGAATTTATTTCGCGCATCTTGACCAAACCACTATTGTTCTGCAACACTTTTTCACATTTTTCTTTCATGAACTCTCCTTTTAATCCAGGCGCAGAATTGATTCTTTCAATTGTTTCATCCATAATGTTCAATTGCTCTTGTAGTTTTAAATTCCTCTCTTCTAGTTTTTGTATTGATGTTGGAATTGAATGAAAATGTGCAAGTATGTATGCTAAATCAGACTGGATATTCTTTTTGGACAAAACATCTTTACATATTTTTATTGGAGCTGCATCATTTTCGAGGTGATCCACTATTTCTACAATTTTCTCGGAATGTGTTGCGTAATAAATGGCAGCCGATATCCATGTACCCCACCTCGTTATTGTAGGTTGAGGTGGTAATGGCAGATCTGGTGCAAGTTCTTTGAAAATTTGCACCCTCGATGGAGCTTTTAAAAAAACTTTCTTGACGTTTGATATTAACAGATCGACATCGTGAAATAAACTTCGCGCTTCTTCAGCAACTCTATGCAATGCATGAGCTATACACGTCACATGAACCATTTTGGAAATAGAACTTGCAGAACTTTTCCAGCTGCTTTCATGTATGGAGCAGCATCAGAAACAAATAACAACACTTTGTCATGTTTCACTCCATGTAGCCACAATAATGAGAGCGCACTGGTAAATAATTGGGCTATTGTCGAATTATTGGCTGTTTCGAGTACTTCACTTGTTAATAAATACGTGTTAGAGTCCTGGTGAGTTGATTGTAGAGTTCCAATAATTACGTTGGCTACGTAGCGGCCAAGAGCATCAGTTGTTTCGTCAATGGACACCCACAAATTTTTACCTTCCGTTTCTTTTCTAATTTTGTTCATCTTTTCCTGGAACACTACATCAATATAATTTTTCCGGAGGGTGGACTCACTTGGCACGTGTTCTTTGGTGTACTTTCCAAGGAATGCTTTTAGAAGGATTTTCCAATTTCCAAAGAGGAATGTTCGCATCCATCAGTGCTTTACATAAATCCAAAAGAATTGGGATTGTCGATTGGATATAACGCCGAAATTCGGAAGCAGACACGTTTTTACTATCGCAATTTTTCGAAGCAGCATTTTTATGTTTCACTGTTGAAAGGTGCTAGGATACAAAATACTTCTTCTCAAAATTCACTTTACAGTCACATATTTTGCAGAATAACACAGAACCTTCACTACTGAAAACGTCTTTACCGAATTCAAGTATTAATTTATTCAATTTTGTTTGCTCGGATGCTCTGACTTTAGGCATATTGGCTGGCGATAAGTTGAACCGAATGGGCGAATGGTGAAAAACAAGTGAACGGAAATGGGTATTACGATATATTTATACCTATAGGTATCTGGTTTTAGGTTTTCCCATCAGTAACAGTTGTTGTATCAATTCCTAGAAAGGGAACTATCTCTTGTCTATGTACCAATCCTGCCTACCTGAGATCTTAGGGTTTCCACTTTATACTATCATAAATTGTTCGAAATAGGCGAAATAAGTCATAAAATCCATTTTAGGCAAAATAGACAGAAAATACGAAAATAGGCATTTTATGGCATTTTATGGCATTTTGCCTAACATCCGGGCTTTAATTATTACTTTGGCAGATTAGTGCGTTTGATTTAGAATTTTAGTATGTTTATAAACAGGTAATAATAGAGTTTTTATCCATTTTTTCAATTTTTATTATTTTAATTCTAGGAGTACTTGTTGGAGTTGCTTTTTTAACTTTATTAGAACGTAAACTTTTAGGGTTTATCCAGATTCGTAAAGGTCCTAATAAGGTGGGATTAATTGGTTTATTACAGCCATTCAGAGATGCCTTAAAGTTATTTTCTAAAGAACAAGTTTTTTCTTTTATGTCCAATTATTTAATTTATTAATTTTCTCCTATTTTTAATTTGTTGTTGGCTTTATTAATTCGGTTGAGTTTACGTTTGGGGGTTTATTTTTTAAAATTTAACTTTTCTGTTTTATTTTTTTCTTGTGTTAGAAGATTAGGGGTTAAAACAGTTATATTATCAGGTTGATCTTCTAATTCCAATTGTTCTATGTTAGGAAGATTACGTTCAGTTGCTCAAACAATTTCTTATGAAGTAAGAATGTTTTTAATTTTTTTAAGATTTTAATTTTTTATTAATTCTGTAAATTTATTTAGTTCCTTAAAAGTTCAATATTATCTTTGATTAATTTTATTTTTTTTACCTTTAGGATTTATTTGGTTAATCAGTGGGTTAGCTGAGACAAACCGGACTCCTTTTGATTTTGCGGAGGGGGAGTCAAAATTAGTTTCTGGGTTTAATATTGAATATAGAAGAGGTGGTTTTGCTTTCATTTTTTTAGCTGGGTATTCAAATATTTCATTTATGAGAATAATGACGGTATTAATCTTATTAGGGGGTAATTTTTTATCTTTATTTTTTTATTAAACTTGTGTTTATTTCTTTTTTTTGAGTTTGGGTACGAGGTACTTACCCTCGTTTTCGTTACGA
This sequence comes from Novius pumilus, assembly GCA_020654155.1. Taxonomy (NCBI): domain Eukaryota; kingdom Metazoa; phylum Arthropoda; class Insecta; order Coleoptera; family Coccinellidae; genus Novius; species Novius pumilus. The sequence continues at coordinate 12,109 of JAIFOV010000189.1, forward strand.
TCAATTAATAAATTTATCATGAAAATTTTTTTTCCCAGTTTCTTTATTTCATTTGTTATTTTATTATGGATTAATTAATTTTATGAGTATCTTAAGTTTTTAGTGAATTATTTTTAGTATAAACTAATAGAAATTTTCTATCTTATATTTTCAAAATATATGCTTATTCAAGCTCATTAGTTAATAAAATAAAAATGAATCTCATAAATTTATTAAAAATGGTCTAATAAAGTAATAAGAGAAATAAATTAATGAAAAAAGTTGTCTGGAGAAAATAAAAGAGTCTTCTACAGGTTTAGTTCCTAATCAGGTTAAAATTCCTAAAATTCTCACTAGAAGTCAAAATAAAATTTTGTTTAAAGGGTAGAATTGACTTTTTATATATTTTTTGTATGTAAATGGTAGGGTTACAAGAATAAGAATAGAGGCTACTAAGGCGATTACTCCCCCAGTTTGTTGGAGGCGATGCGAGAGGAGTGGATAATAGTAGACCGATACGAATTTTGCAAGCCAACCTGGGCAGAGCACGTAATGCTCATGACTTCTTGGATGAGGCTGCCCGACGTGAGGGTGTGGACGTGGTGGTGGTATCGGAACCGAATAAGAATTTGGTTACGGGTCGGGGATGGTTGGTTGATGCGAGAAAGGATGTGGCAGTTAAAATACTTACGCATAGGGTGTGTGTAGGAGACGTGATAAAAGGAGAGGTTACCTCATAGTGGGAATAATGGATGATTTTGTTCTGGCCGCGGGGTACATATCCCCCAACGTCTCCCTAGATGTCTTCGAAAGATCGGTGGGTGCCTTGTTTGGTAGCATCACGGAGCCGGAGACCACCATAGCTTTAGGGGATTTGAACGCTAAATCTACCCTCTGGGGGTCGCCCATTTGCGACAACAGGGGTGTCTTACTTGAGGAATGCATGGCGCGAGGGCACCTGGTGAGTATTTCGGATGGGTCACCAACATTTAGGCGAGGCATTTCTGCATCCCATATAGACGTCACGCTAGTACCTGAAAGTTTATGCGAGAGGGTGGGAAATTGGATGGTTACGTTCGAGAACCCGTTTACACACCATGGTCATATCTATTTTTCCGTCTCGGTTCGTGGCTTCGTACATGGGACAGGGAATATGCGGAGGGTTTTCTCCGTGAGTCGGTTTAGGGAGATAATGGAAGGAAGGAGGGATACCATCTCCTCAGGGAATATTCGAGGGGAGATCGTTCAGGCGGTTAGAAGGGCGACAACGTTGTTTCGCGATGACGGGGGCCCTACTCCCCCATATTGGTGGACGGAGGAGATCTCCGTCACAAAGAGGGAGTACGACCGACTGAGGAGGAGGGTGTTCAGAGGAAGAGCGACGGAGGAGGAGCACGTAATAGTAAGGAGCTTGAAGGCGGAAATACGGAGGAAGGTTAGGAGAGCCAAGCGTCAGAGGTGGGGTGCTGTTCTTGAGGAGTTGAATAGTGACGTGTGGGGGCAGGGCTACAGGATAGTCATGGGCTCCCTAAGGGGGTTCGCACCTCCCCGTTTGTCGCACCGTAGGAGGGATCGAATAGTTCGCGAGCTGTTCCCTGTGGAGACCGCCTCTCCGTTTAGGCCACCTGTGGTGCGGTGCCCCTCAGATCCTCCATACTTCAGTATGGAGGAACTTGAGACAGCCCTGGGAAGACTGAGGGTAAGAAAGGCTGCGGGGCCGGATGGGGTGCCGGGTGAGGCTGTTAGGGAGGCCTTCTCCGTCATTCCGGAGGCGCTCCTTGCGGAATACAACGGGTGTCTGGGGAGGGGAGAGTTCCCGAAGGAATGGAAGGAGTCCTGGGTAGTCCTGCTTCTGAAGCCTGGTAGGGACGGGATGGAGGCTTCGTCATATAGACCAATTTGTTTATTGGACGCTATGGGGAAGGTCTTGGAGTACCTCATTTTGGCTAGGTTGGAGGAAGCGGTGGAGGATGCGGAGGGAATATCAGGGAACCAGTTTGGGTTCAGACAGGGGAGATCGACGGTTTATGCCATCAGGGCGGTTATGAAGGAGGTAAGGGCGGCGAGGAGGTCGTACAAATACAGCGCGATGATGGCACTGGACGTCCAGAACGCCTTCAACTCTGCAAACTGGAATGCCATAATGGGGAGGCTCATGGACTTAGGGGTGTGTCCTTTTATTCTGAGGATAGTATCTTCATACTTCGGGGGGCGCAGGATCGCGTTATCAAGGGGAAGGTTTTTAGGGTGTACCATGGGGGTTCCTCAGGGGTCGGTGTTGGGCCCGCTCCTTTGGAACCTCATGTTTGACGGGGTGCTCCGCATAACGCAGAGGGGGCACATGAGATCGTTCGCTTATGCGGACGACCTCATGTTGGTCGTCCATGGGAGGACCACAAGTGAGCTGGAGGAAAGATTGAGGGAGTCGTTCGACATTGTTAAGGAGTGGATGGTGCGACATTGGCTCAGGTTGGCGGAGGAGAAGACGGAGGTATGTGTGGTGGGGGGAAGGAGGGCGATCGAGGATTGGAGAGTGGTGTTGGGTGGAAGGGGTGTGGAAGTGAAGACGAGTTTTCGATATCTGGGGGTGGTGCTTGATCGGCGTTTGAATTTTGGGGAACATGTAAGACAGACGGTGGGTAAAGTTCTGGGGAGGATGAACAGGCTGGTGGGGTTGATGCTGAATATCGGCGGACCCTGCAGTGCGAAGAGGAGGGTTTTATGTGAAGTAGCGCACAGCCTGTTGCTTTACGCAGCGCCGGCTTGGAGGGAGGCTATGAAGGTGGGGAGAAGCAGGAACGCGTTGGTGATGGGGCAGAGAAGGATCCTCTTCAGAGCCATCAGCGCTTATCGCACAGTGTCGGCGGTGGCGGCGCAGGTTGTGTCCGCCACGCCGCCCGTCGATTTGCTGGTGGCCGAGAGGGGGTTTCTTTTCACGGTTGGGAACGGTCATCTCCCGGGGGTGAAGCGAATGGCGAGAAGGAGAACAATGAGGAAGTGGCGGGCTGAGTGGGAGAGAGTGAGTGGGAAGTGGACGCGGGTCTTGGTCGGGGATTTGGTGGAGTGGTGTGATTGTCCTTTTCGGAGGACATCATACTACTTTACCCAGTTCCTGACCGGACATGGATCGTTTGGGACGTATACTATGAGGATAGGAAAACGATGACGGACGTCTGTGGAGTTTGCGGAGTGAGGATAGCCCCGAGCATGTGGTGTGGGTGGAGTGAAAGATGGATGGATGAGAGAGTGGATGTGGTGAATCGACTAGGGATAGTGGCACTGCCGCCGGCGTCTGGCATTATAACGTTTATGGTGGGTGACAGGCGCAGGTGGCAGTTGATATATGAATTCGTGTGCAAGGTAATGGAGCGCAAGGAAAGGGAGGATAGAAGAATTGAGCGTAGGACACAGGATGAATAAGGGAATGTAGGAACGACGGATAGCAGTGGAGAGGAGTAAGCAGGTATGCAGGTAGAAGGTAAGGTACTGGGGAATGCTCGAGGATAAGATCTGATAAGGTCGGCCGAGCATTCCCCGAACGTACGCGCGTGTCCCGGAGCGTCTCCAGCCCGACCATCTGGCTGGGACGTGAAGGGCACGGAGGGTTTTTAGTGGGTAAACCTGGTTGGCGGGGGTGCCTTGCGCCCATCCATGAATTCATGTCCTGGATGGGGGTGGGGCATTGTCGTCTTCCAGGGAGTCCCACACTCCCCGGAGGATACCGTTTCCCGAGGGTATTGCGTAACGCATTTTCCCTCCGTCAAAAAAAAAAAAAAAAAAAGTTTGTTGGGGATAGCCCGTAGAATAGCATAAGCAAATAGGAAGTATCATTCTGGTTGGATATGAATAGGGGTAATTAAGGGGTTAGCAGGGGTGAGATTATCTGGGTCTCCTAGATTGTATGGGAAAATTAAACAAATTAAGATTAGAGTTAAAATTACGAATAAAAATCCTAATACATCTTTTCAAGAAAAAAAGGCTTACTATAAGCCTTATAAAAGGTTACTATTGCGGTAACAATAAAAGGAAAAATAAAATGAAATGCAAAGAATCGTGAAAGAGTAGCGTTATCAACAGCAAAACCACCCCATAATCAGATTACAATAGAGTTTCCAATGTAAGGAATTGCTGATAATAAATTGGTAATAACTGTTGCTCCCCAAAAAGATATTTGCCCTCAAGGTAGAACATAACCAAGGAAAGCTAATGCTGTAGTTAAAAATAAGATAATTACTCCTACTCTTCATGTATAAGTAAGCGAATAAGAATTAAAATAAATTCCTCGGCCGATATGTATATATAAACAGATAGAAAAAATGAGGCTCCATTAGCATGAAGAATTCGGATTAATCAACCAAAGTTTACATTTCAGCAAATGTGTGAAACTCTATTGAATGCAAGGTCGATATTAGAGCAGTAATGTATTGCTAAGAATAATCCAGTAATGATTTGGATTAATAAGCATAATCCTAATAATCTTCCAAAGTTTCAAAATAATGTAATATTTGAAGGTGTAGGTAGATCTACTAGAGCATTATTTACACTTTTTAATAAGGGCGATTTTTTTCGTAATGGTATTAACATAGATTTGTCGGAGAGGATTTTTGTACCTTTTAGTGATACTTACTACTGCAATTAAAGTAATAAGAAGGTAACATATAATGAATCAAGAAATTTTCAAATTTGGTCAATTAAAAAATTTGTTTAAGGTAAATGAAAAATTAATTTTATTCTGTTTAGAAAAGGTTAATTCGTTAAAATTAAATAGATTAGTTTGTCAATTTATTAAAAATATAAACGGAGGGGGTAATACAGTAAAAAAGTCAATTTTTTGTAAATTTTTCATTTGAGGCTAGGCTTGTTATGTAAATAAATAAAACTAGTAGTCCTCCGATAGTTATAAGAATAAGAATATAGCTAAATCAAAAATTTAATCTGATTGATCCAATCAATCAACAGATGAAAATAGTTTGGATAAAAATGATTATTCCAATATTTAGAGGATGGTTAATAAATGGGATAATTAAAGCTAGGATTATTAATATGAAAAAAATATTACATGCAAACATAAAAGATGGCTTGTTGCCACGAAACAGTTTTGACTTCTGTCAACACTGTTTCATTCCTCTTAATTATTAATATGTATATATCAAGATGTAGTTTAATAGAAATTTTAATTTTGGAGATTAAAGATAAGGTTTCTTCATCTTGAAGTTTTAAAAGTTACCTTATTTATGGTTTACAAGACCATTATTTTATTAAAATTATTAAAACTATGAAGGTTCAATTTTATTAATGTCGAAGTATATTCACAGGGATAGGACTTTGAAAGAAAAGACTCCTTTATAATTTAGTCAACGTTTCGTCAATATATTCTGACCTCTTCGGGACTGAAACCAGAAAAGACGTTATGCTCCACACAAACCGCACTACAACAATAACAAATTAGAAGATGTTCCCTCCTTTCCTTTTTTTTTTTTTTTTCCTTTTCCTTACCTAATTACAATAGTCTTCAATGTTTGAATTGTCCTACAGTCATCAAATTTGAGAGCAACCTTGTTCTATTAGTATAAACTAATATATCAAATGAACTTTCGAAACGCAATACCGCCACAGTCATCAACGAACTGAAACGTTATCAAAACGCACGCGAGATCTTATGCGCACCTGTAAAATGTGTTTGTTATATTATTATGGAAAATTCCTTTTAAAATGATCGATCAGACCGCTGTAAATTTGACTCAGGCCTTGGGTGTCATTCCTATTATTCACTACGTTATTTAGATTAATGAAAATCATTTCGCTTATATTTCTCTTTGTCCAATTGTTTTCTCTGTCGAGTATAGAAACTTCGTCAAAATTAAAAAGGTGTTCAGAATTAAAATGATGTGAAGCTAATGCTGTCTGTCCTTCTTTTGTTACAACTCTGACACGGCAGTCGTATTTATGCTGTCTTATTCTATTTTTTAATAGTTGTTTAGTTTGTCCTATGTAACATTTGTTGCACCCTGTACAAGGAATTTTGTAAATCACGTTTGAAAGGTTATCACCATCAGTCTTATCCTTGAGTTTGGAGAAAAGTGAGCCAACGGTTTTAAACTATAAAACCATCTCTGTTCCTTCCGATGCCTGTCTGATAGCCCTAGCCAACCTCAATGATAAGCCAGGGATAAACGGGAACCTGAAGTACGAACGACATCTCAAAGGAGTTACACTAGACCTATCACTATCGACGGTTACGTACTCATTGATGACCTTACTAATGAGAGATTTTGGATAGTTGTTAGTTTCCAATAATTTTCTAACAATTTTTTACCTTCGCTTTGGAACTCTGGACTGTTTAGGTTGGTTGATCTGTGTAGTAGATTCTTTATTACGGAGATTTTAAAGTTTTGGAAGTGTTTGACCTAAAATTTAGTAAACGTCCTGAATTAGTTGGCTTCATGTACCACTTCGTCCTCAACGAACCGTTTTCTTGTCTACAGACTTTTACATCGAGAAAGGCAACTCACCATCAATTTCTCTTTCCATTGTAAATTTAATGCGCGGATGGAAGCTATTGAAAGTGTGCAACACTTGATTCGAAAGATTTGGTGGAATCGCTAGTATAGTGTCATCTACATATAACTTAATGAAATGAATTTTAACTTTCGATTTCTTTACGCATTCCGTTATTAGCTCCGTCATAATAAGATTTGCCAACGATGGACTTGCGGGATTACCCATGGCCGAGCCTTCAATTTGTTCGTAGAATTCGCCGTTGAATTGGAAGTAGCTCGAAGTAAAAATGAAGCCAACAATCCTGATGAACAAATCTCTACCGATATCAGTGTATGCAGAGATATGGTGCCACCTCTTTTTATAATCTGAATAGCTAAGTTTTGGGGATGTTAGTATAAAGAGATACAACATCAAATGAAAAAAGCTGGTAGCCTGTTGGCAACGCTACATCTTTTGAAAATGATACAAACTCAAAAGAGTTTTTAACAGTGAAGGGGCATGTTGAATTTACGTTGTGAAGGATGTTGTGTACAAATACTGACAAATTATAAGCTGGAGTGTCTATACAACAAACTATAGGTCTAATGTTTATAGTTGTTTTATGGGTTTTACGTAAACCATAAAGTTTTGGTGGAACTGAATTGTAACGTTTCAAGCTTAATGCTGTTTTACTATCTACTATGTTATGTAACTTTAAATCATTAATGAGATCATTTGATTTAGACTGAAATTTATTAGTTGGATCACTATTAATTTTCTTGTATGTGGTTTGATCTGATAACATGTTATTCATGTATTCTAAATATTCCGACCTAAACATGATTACTGTTGAATTACCTTTGTCAGACCTAGTTACAATCAATTCCGGATGATGTTTTAAGAAAAACCGTGTGTTATTGTATGCCTTTTGCATTGAATTGTTGTCTCTATTGTTGTGCAAGCTGTGGCAGAAGTTAGTAAGGATATTAGTACTTTGTAACCTTAATAAATTTTTTTCCTCGACGTTCAATGGTGTATTCTGAATACAAAATTCCAGGTCTTTCAATAAACTCGGAATAGGTACTTCTTTTTTAGTTATTGGGACACTGAATTTAGGACCCAAAGCCAAAATTTCGTTCACAGTATCCGGAACTCTAATGTTTGTATAGTTGAAAACGAAGCCTGCATGCTGGTCTCTAGCGAGAACCGGTCTCTGCGACTTCTTTAAACAGTTAAGTTTCCTTATATTTCGCTCTTTTATAGCCCTGAACGTTTTCTCATAATTACTGTTACACGTACTCACGAAATTGTCAAAGATGTCCTGTGGCAACGTATTTTTCAAATTTTCGGTCACTCTCAACACTTGACTCCTAACAAAGTTCAAATTCCAAATGGTTATCTTAATTTCTAAATTTAAAACAGATTTTTGAAACCTACGACGAATTCGGTCACATTCATTTAAAAACGGATTACCAGCCTCTAATGCTAAACTGTCTAAACATTTAATATTGTTCAAAATATGGTTTGGTGAGATCTCATTTCTCCTACATTCTAATAAAAAATTTTTCTGTTACTCAATGCGGCTGATTTCTTGTCAAGCTTGATCCTGGACTTGAGTTGTGCTCTAACGTCTGTTCCGTATCTCCAACTGATGTTCTCAAAGAATTTCCCAGAGTTGTAAATGTCAGCATTACTGTCACGTCCTTGCATTTTCTTAATGTCGAAGTATATTCACAGGGATAGGACTTTGAAAGAAAAGACTCCTTTATAATTTAGTCAACGTTTCGTCAATATATTCTGACCTCTTCGGGACTGAAACCAGAAAAGACGTTATGCTCCACACAAACCGCACTACAACAATAACAAATTAGAAGATGTTCCTCCTTTCCTTTTTTTTTTTTTTTCCTTTTCTTACCTAATTACAATAGTCTTCAATGTTTGAATTGTCCTACAGTCATCAAATTTGAGAGCAACCTTGTTCTATTAGTATAAACTAATATATCAAATGAACTTTCGAAACGCAATACCGCCACAGTCATCAACGAACTGAAACGTTATCAAAACGCACGCGAGATCTTATGCGCACCTGTAAAATGTGTTTGTTATATTATTATGGAAAATTCCTTTTAAAATGATCGATCAGACCGCTGTAAATTTGACTCAGGCCTTGGGTGTCATTCCTATTATTCACTACGTTATTTAGATTAATGAAAATCATTTCGCTTATATTTCTCTTTGTCAATTGTTTTCTCTGTCGAGTATAGAAACTTCGTCAAAATTAAAAGGTGTTCAGAATTAAAATGATGTGAAGCTAATGCTGTCTGTCCTTCTTTTGTTACAACTCTGACACGGCAGTCGTATTTATGCTGTCTTATTCTATTTTTAATAGTTGTTTAGTTTGTCCTATGTAACATTTGTTGCACCCTGTACAAGAAATTTTGTAAATCACGTTTGAAAGGTTATCACCATCAGTCTTATCCTTGAGTTTGGAGAAAAGTGAGCCAACGGTTTTAAACTATAAAAACCATCTCTGTTCCTTCCGATGCCTGTCTGATAGCCCTAGCCAACCTCAATGATAAGCCAGGGATAAACGGGAACCTGAAGTACGAACGACATCTCAAAGGAGTTACACTAGACCTATCACTATCGACGGTTACGTACTCATTGATGACCTTACTAATGAGAGATTTTGGATAGTTGTTAGTTTCAATAATTTTCTAACAATTTTTACCTTCGCTTTGGAACTCTGGACTGTTTAGGTTGGTTGATCTGTGTAGTAGATTCTTTATTACGGAGATTTTAAAGTTTTTGGAAGTGTTTGACCTAAAATTTAGTAAACGTCCTGAATTAGTTGGCTTCATGTACCACTTCGTCCTCAACGAACCGTTTTCTTGTCTACAGACTTTTACATCGAGAAAAGGCAACTCACCATCAATTTCTCTTTCTATTGTAAATTTAATGCGCGGATGGAAGCTATTGAAAGTGTGCAACACTTGATTCGAAAGATTTGGTGGAATCGCTAGTATAGTGTCATCTACATATAACTTAATGAAATGAATTTTAACTTTCGATTTCTTTACGCATTCCGTTATTAGCTCCGTCATAATAAGATTTGCCAACGATGGACTTGCGGGATTACCCATGGCCGAGCCTTCAATTTGTTCGTAGAATTCGCCGTTGAATTGGAAGTAGCTCGAAGTAAAAATGAAGCCAACAATCCTGATGAACAAATCTCTACCGATATCAGTGTATGCAGAGAAATATGGTGCCACCTCTTTTATAATCTGAATAGCTTAGTTTTTGGGGATGTTAGTATAAAGAGATACAACATCAAATGAAAAAGCTGGTAGCCTGTTGGCAACGCTACATCTTTTGAAAATGATACAAACTCAAATGAGTTTTTAACAGTGAAGGAGCGAATTCTACGAACAAATTGAAGGCTCGGCCATGGGTAATCCACTGCAAGTCCATCGTTGGCAAATCTTATTATGACAGAGCTAATAATTGGAATGCGTAAAGAAATCGAAGTTAAAATTCATTTCATTAAAGTTATATGTAGATGACACTATACTAGCGATTCCACCAAATCTTTCCGAATCAAGTGTTGCACACTTTCAATAGCTTCCATCCGCGCATTAAATTTGCAATGGAAAGAGAAATTGATAATTTGATTACCTTTCTCGATGTAAAAGTCTGTAGACAAGAAAAGCTTCAGTTTAGGACGTTTTGGTACATGTAAGCCAACTAATTCAGGACGTTTACTAAATTTTAGGTCAAACACCAAACTTTAAAATCTCCGTAATAAAGTCTACTACACAGATCAACCAACCTAAACAGTCCAGAGTTCCAAAGCGAAGGTAAAAATTGTTAGAAAATTATTGAAACTAACAACTATCCAAAATCTCTCATTAGTAAGGTCATCAATGAGTACGTAACCGTCGATAGTGATAGTCTAGTGTAACTCCTTTGAGATGTCGTTCGTACTTCAGGTTCCCGTTTATCCCTGGCTTATCATTGAGGTTGGCTAGGAGCTATCAGACAGGCATCGGAAGGAACAGAGATGGTTTTTATAGTTTAAAACCGTTGGCTCACTTTTCTCCAAACTCAAGGATAAGACTGATGGTGATAACCTTTCAAACGTGATTTACAAAATTCCTTGTACGAGGTTGCAACAAATGTTACATAGGACAAACTAAACAACTATTAAAAAATAGAATAAGACAGCATAAATACGACTGCCGTGTGTCAGAGATTATAAAAAGAAGGACAGACAGCATTAGCTTCACATCATTTTAATTCTGAATACCTTTTAATTTTGACGAAGTTTCTATACTCGACAGAGAAAACAATTGGTTTAAAAAGAGAAATATAAGCGAAATGATTTTCATTAATCTAAATAACGTAGTGAATAATAGGAATGACACCCAAGGCCTGAGTCAAATTTACAGCGGTCTGATCGATCATTAAAAGGAATTTTCCATAATAATATAACAAACACATTTTACAGGTGCGCATAAGATCTCGCGTGCATTTTGATAACGTTTCAGTTCGTTGATGACTGTGGCGGTATTGCGTTTCGAAGTTCATTTGATATATTAGTTTATACTAATAGAACAAGGTTGCTCTCAAATTTGATGACTGTAGGACAATTCAAACATTGAAGACTATTGCTAATTAGGTAAGGAAAAGAAAAAAAAAAAAAGAAAAGGAGGGAACATCTTCTAATTTGTTATTGTTGTAATGCGGTTTGTGTGGAGCATAACGTCTTTTTCTGGTTTCAGTCCCGAAGAGGTCAGAATATATTGACGAAACGTTGACTAAATTATAAAGGAGTCTTTTCTTTCAAAGTCCTATCCTGTGAATATACTTCGACATTAAGAAAATGCAAGAACGTGCCAGTAATATCTGACGTTCAATTTTATATTTCATTAATAATAATTGATTTTATAAATTTAATTTGAAGATATAAACATTTTTAATTTTTTTATTAAATTTGGAATTTTTAGTTTTATTTCCTTTTTAATTATATTTTTTATATTAAATTCATTCAGTTATGAAAATTATTTTCTATAATTTTTTGACTGTTAGAGTTTGTGAGAGAGCTTTAGGGTTATCTTCATTAGTTTCAATAATACAGAAGGTATGGTAGAGTTTATTTTGTTATAATAAATTCATTATGATAAGAATTTTAATTTTATTAAAATTTTAATTTTTAGAAGAAAATGAATTTCATTTTATTTTTTATAAATTTATTCGTATTAATTTATTCATATTTTTTATTCAGTTTTCCTTCATTTAATTTTTCTTTCATTAGATTAAATTTAGGGGTAGATAATTTATCTTATTGATTAATTTTGTTAACATTATGGTTAGGGATTTAAATAATTATAGCAAGAGAAAAAATTTATAAGTTAATAAATTTTTCAAATTCATTCATTTTTATAATTAGTATTTTAATTTCATTTTTAGTGGTAACTTTTTCATCTTTAAGAATAATATTTTATATTTTGATTGAGTTTAGGTTAATCCTGTAGTTTTGATTATTATTATAGGTTGAGGCTATCAACCTGAACGTATCCAGGCGATGTTGTAATTATTTTCTTTACACAATAGTTTGCTTCTTTACCTATAATTTTATTTTATTATATATTCACAATTTTTATTTTTCTTTAAATTTTTAAATAATTTCGAGATTGATAGTTCAATTTTATTTGTATTCATGAGTATAGTATTTTTTGTTAAGTTTCCTATATTTTTTGTTCCTTCATGACTACCAAAGGCTCATGTTGAGGCCCCTGTTTCAGGTTCAATAATTTTAGCTGGGATTATATTAAAATTAGAGTGTATGGTTTAATTCAGTTTCTAAGGTTATTCATTAAAATTGGGTTCAAAAGTTTGGTAGTTTAATTGTAAATTTCTCATTATTAGGGCAATTGTTCTATCAATTCTTTGCTTACACATCAAGGCGATATAAAATCTTCAATTGCTTATTCTTCTGTTGTTCATATATCATTAGTATTGGGGGCATTTTGACTATGAAAACTTAGAAATTCTCTATGGTGCTTTAATTTTGATATTGGGATATGGTGTTTGTTCTTCTGGACTATTCGGTCTAGTTAATTTAAATTATCAACGAATTTTAAGGCGAATAGTTTATTTAAATAATGGATTAATAGATTTATTACCTTTATTAACATTTTGATGGTTTATGTTTTTAATTGGTAATATGGCAGCTCCTCCTATTTTGAATTTGTTGTTGGCTTTATTAATTCGGTTGAGTTTACGTTTGAGGGTTTATTTTTTAAAATTTAACTTTTCTGTTTTATTTTTTATTTGTGTTAGAAGATTGGGGTTTATACAGTTATATTATCAGGTTGATCTTCTAATTTCAATTGTTCTCTATGTTAGGAAGATTACGTTCAGTTGCTCAAACAATTTCTTATGAAGTAAGAATGTTTTAATTTTTAAGATTTTTATTTTTTATTAATTCTGTAAATTTATTTAATTTCTTGAAAATTCAATATTATCTTTGATTAATTTTATTATTTTACCTTTAGGATTTATTTGGTTAATCAGTGGAGTTAGCTGAGAGAAACCGGACTCCTTTTGATTTTGCGGAGGGGAGTCAGAATTAGTCTCTGGGTTTAATATTGAATATAGAAGAGGTGGTTTTGCTTTCATTTTTTTAGCTGGGTATTCAAATATTTCATTTATGAGAATAATGACGGTATTAATCTTATTAGGGGTAATTTTTCATCTTTATTTTTTTATAAACTTGTGTTTATCTCTTCTTTTGAGTTTGGAGTACGAGGTACTTACCCTCGTTTTCGTTACGATAAATTAATAAATTCATCATGAAAATTTTTTCCCAGTTTCTTTATTTCATTTGTTATTTTATTATGGATTAATTAATTTTATGAGTATCTTAAGTTTTTAGTGAATTATCTTTTAGTATAAACTAATAGAAATTTTTTATCTTATATTTTCAAAATATATGCTTATTCAAGCTCATTAGTTAATAAAATACAAATGAATCTCATAAATTTATTAAAAATGGTCTAATAAAGTAATAAGAGAAATAAATTAATAAAAAAAGTTGTCTGGAGAAAATAAAAGAGGAGTCTTCTACAGGTTTAGTTCCTAATCAGGTTAAAATTCCTAAAATTCTCACTAGAAGTCAAAATAAAATTTTGTTTAAAGGAGTAGAATTGACTTTTCATATATTTTTGTATGTAAATGGTAGGGTTACAAGAATAAGAATAGAGGCTACTAAGGCGATTCTCCCCAGTTTGTTGGGGATAGCCCGTAGAATAGCATAAGCAAATAGGAAGTATCATTCTGGGTTGGATATGAATAGGGGTAATTAAGGGGTTAGCAGGGGTGAGATTGTCTGGTCTCCTAGATTGTATGGGAAAATTGAACAAATTAAGATTAGAGTTAAAATTATGAATGAAAATCCTAATACATCTTTTCAAGAAAAAAGGGATGAAAAGGGATTTTATCTAAATTTCTATTTGTTCCTAAAGGGTTACTTGAGCCTGTTTGGTGGAGGAATGAAAGAGTGAATTATTACTATAGCGGTAACAATAAAGGAAAAATGAGATGAAATGCAAAGAATCGTGAAAGAAGTAGCGTTATCAACAGCAAAACCACCCCATAATCAGATTACAATAAAGTTTCCAATGTAAGGAGTTGCTGATTATAAATTGGTAATAACTGTTGCTCCTCCAAAAGATATTTGCCCTCAAGGTAGAACATACCTGTAGAAAGCTGTTGCTATAGTTAAAAATAAGATAATTACTCCTACTCTTCATGTATAAGTATGCTGAATAAGAATTAAAATAAATTCCTCGGCCGATATGTATATATAAACAGATAAAAAAATGGCTCCATTAGCATAGAAGAATTCGGATTAATCAACCAAAGTTTACATTTCGGCAAATGTGTGAAACTCTATTGAATGCAAGGTCGATATTAGAGCAGTAATGTATTGCTAAGAATAATCCAGTAATGATTTGAATTAATAAGCATAATCCTAATAATCTTCCAAAGTTTCAAAATAATGTAATATTTGAAGGTGTAGGTAGATCTACTAGAGCATTATTTACAATTATTAGTAAGGGCGATTTTTTCGTAATGGTATTAACATAGATTTGTCGGAGAGGATTTTTGTACCTTTTAGTGATACTTACTACTGCAATTAAAGTAATGAGAAGGTAACATATAATGAATCAAGAAATTTTCAAATTTGGTCAATTAAAAAAATTTGTTTAAGGTAAATGAAAAATTAATTTTATTTTTGTTGAGAAAAGGTTAATTCGTTAAGATTAAATAGATTAGTTTGTCAATTTATTTGAAAATATAAACGGAGGGAGTAATACAGTAAAAAGTCAATTTTTGTAAATTTTTCATTTGAGGCTAGGCATGTTATCTAAATAAATAAAACTAGTAGTCCTCCGATAGTTATAAGAATAAGAATATAGCTAAATCAAAAATTTAATCTGATTGATCCAATCAATCAACAGATGAAAATAGTTTGGATAAAAATGGTTATTCCAATATTTAGAGGATGGTTAATAAATGGGATAATTAAAGCTAGGATTATTAATATGTATATATCAAGATGTAGTTTAATAGAAATTTTAATTTTGGAGATTAAAGATAAGGTTTCTTCATCTTGAAGTTTTAAAGTTGCCTTATTTATAGTTTACAAGACCATTATTTTATTAAAATTATTAAAACTATGAAGGTTCAATTTTATATTTCATTAATAATAATTGATTTTATAAATTTAATTTGAAGATATAAACATTTTTAATTTTTTTATTAAATTTGGAATTTTTAGTTTTATTTTCTTTTTAATTATATTTTTTATTTAAATTCATTCAGTTATGAAAATTATTTTTCTATAATTTTTTGACTGTAAGAGTTTGTGAGAGAGCTTTAGGTTATCTTTATTAGTTTCAATAATACGAAGGTATGGTAGAGTTTATTTTGTTATAATAAATTTATTATGATAAGAATTTTAATTTTATTAAGAATTTTAATTTTTAGAAGAAAATGAATTTCATTTTATTTTTATAAATTTATTCGTATTAATTTATTCATATTTTTATTTAGTTTTCCTTCATTTAATTTTTCTTTCATTAGATTAAATTTAGGGGTAGATAATTTATCTTATTGATTAATTTTGTTAACATTATGGTTAGGGATTTAAATAATTATAGCAAGAGAAAAATTTATAAGTTAATAAATTTTTCAAATTCATTCATTTTATAATTAGTATTTTAATTTCATTTTTAGTGGTAACTTTTCATCTTTAAGAATAATATTTTATATTTTGATTGAGTTTAGGTTAATCCTGTAGTTTTGATTATTATAGGTTGAGGCTATCAACCTGAACGTATCCAGGCGATGTTGTATTTATTTTTTTACACAATAGTTGCTTCTTTACCTATAATTTTATTTTTATTATATATTCATAATTTTTATTTTTCTTTAAATTTTTTAAATAATTTCGAGATTGATAGTTCAATTTTATTTGTATTAATGAGTATAGTATTTTTTGTTAAGTTTCCTATATTTTTTGTTCCTTCATGACTACCAAAGGCTCATGTTGAGGCCCCTGTTTCAGGTTCAATAATTTTAGCTGGGATTATATTAAAATTAGGGGGGTATGGTTTAATTCGGTTTTTAAGGTTATTCATTAAAATTGGGTTAAAGTTTGGTAGTTTAATTGTAAATTTCTCATTATTAGGGGCAATTGTTCTATCAATTCTTTGCTTACGTCAAGGCGATATAAAATCTTTAATTGCTTATTCTTCTGTTGTTCATATATCATTAGTATTGGGTATTTGGCATTTGACTTTCTATGAAAATACTTGAGGTATCTATGGTGCTTTAATTTTAATATTAGGTCATGGTGTTTGTTCTTCTGGACTATTCGGTCTAGTTAATTTAAATTATCAACGAATTTTAAGGCGAATAGTTTATTTAAATAAGGGATTAATAGATTTGTTACCTTTATTAACATTTTGATGGTTTATGTTTTTAATTGGTACTATGGCAGCTCCTCCTACTTTGAATTTATTAGGAGGAATCAGTTTAATTATCAGATTAGTCAGATTATTTATTTATTTTATAATTTAAATTTCTTTTATTTCTTTTTTAAAAGCGGCTTATAGCCTTCAATTGTTTTCTTTTTCTCAACATGGGAAAATTTACTTAGGAATATATTCTTATCTGGTAATTTCAGTTCGTAGAAATTTATCTTCAATTTTACATTGATTGCCCTTGAATATGTTATTTTTAAAAAGAGATTTATTTTTTTAAAAATGAGATTTAAATAGTTTAATAGGAATTTTGATTTGTGGGATCAAAGGTATCAGTTGATTTTAAATTATAAATTTATTGAATGTTATTTATATTTCTTTGTTGATGAGTTCTTTAATTTTTTCAAGATTAAGTTTTTATTTATTAAATTTTTCTGAAGTTTATTTTTTAGAGTTCAATATTTTGAAGTTAAATACTTGTGTGATCAATTTAATTATTATTCTAGATTGAATTTCAATACTTTTTTCAGGATTTGTTTTTTTTATTTCTTCTATAATAGTAATATATAGAAAGAATTATATGGGAGAAAAAATTCATTTTAAGCGATTTATTTTATTAGTTTTAGGGTTTGTGACTTCTATAATATTAATGATTTTAAGACCTAATTTAATTTCCATTCTTTTGGGATGGGATGGTTAAGGTTTAATTTCTTATTGTTCAGTAATTTATTACCAAAATGTTAAATCTTTTAATGCTGGTATATTAACTGTTCTCTCTAACCGAGTAGGTGATGTATTAATTTTATCAAGAATTGCTTGGATAGTAAATTATGGAAGTTGAAATTTTATATTTTATTTGGATTTGAATGATTGATTTATAAAATTTATTTTGTTATTAATAGTTTTAGCAGCTTTTACTAAAAGTGCTCAGATTCCTTTTTCAAGTTGGTTGCCTGCTGCAATAGCAGCTCCTACCTCTGTTTCTGCTTTAGTTCATTCTTCAACTTTGGTTACAGCAGGGGTTTATTTATTAATTCGTTTTAATATTTCTTGAAGGTTTTTATGTTGATTTATTAGATTTATTGGTATTATGACTATATTTATATCTGGAGTAGCTGATAATCTGGAAAATGATTTAAAAAAAAGTATTGCTATAATTTAATTGATAAAATACCTTTTACTTTAGTGTTTCCTAATTTAAGAAATTTATCTTTATGTGGTTTACCTTTTATATCAGGATTTTACACAAAAGATTCAATATTAGAATTTTATTCGTTTTCTTCATTTAATTTTATTTTATATTTAATTTTTTTGATTTCTTTAGGATTAACTGTGTCTTACAGTGTTCGTTTATCAATTTTTATATTATTTAGATCTATTAAATTTTTAAATTTAAGTTCATTGAAGGAGGAGAGAAATTATATACTGAAAAGAATAATAATTATATTTTCTGTTATAATTTTTTCTGAGAGATGATTATCTTGGATAATTTTAGAAATTCCTCTTTTATTTTATTGCCTTATTTGATAAAAATTTAAGCTTTATTTTTTATTTTTATAAGGTTTATTTTGGGTGTAAGTTTAAATAAAATAAATTTAAGGTGATTTATTTATTTTTTGAAGTTAAAGGTTCATTTATTTTTTGTTAAAATGTAAAATTTAAGAATTTTAAGAATTTCAAGAAAAAATTTAATTTCTCTAAGATGGGGAAAAATATTTTTCATGGTTTTAGACCATGGTTGGTTTGAATTTTATGGGGGGAGGGGATTAGTGAGTTTTATAAAATTTAAGTCTCAGCAATTTCAGTATTTTTAAAAGAATTTTTGAAAGTTTAATTTAAAAATATTAATTTTATGAATTTTTATAATTTTTATTTTTTACTAATTTAAATAGCTTAAGAAGAGCGTAATATTGAAGATATTAAGGTAATTTATATTTCTAAATATTTACAAGAAAATTCTAATTTTATAATGAAAATATAATGTTTTTACTTAAACTATGTGAATTAGTAATATCAACATGTTTTTGCTGTGTTGTGACGAAGTGTTTTTTTACAACCAGATTGGTAGAATATCGTCGGAAATTTTTATCGCGACCGGTGGGATAGGGAAGCGACGTCAGGGATTTCTCTTCGAGAACATTCGATACTTTTGGAAAATGGCATGGTTGGCCAATGCGGGTTTCAGTTAGAGTCACGTGGGTAATGTCGGGGAAACGATATAAAAGAAAATGATGAAGTGGGGTTCGGGCCTTTTCGGAGGTTGAAAAGTTAACGTGCGTGCGAGAGCGAGTTTTGGGATTTGAAGAAAGCGTGGCCATTTTTCTTTTGTTCTTTTGGTTTCCTTGCTGTATCGGGTCGTAGGGTAAACCGGCGACAGCACGAAAGTAAGTTAAATTGTTTGCGTGACAAGACACTCCCTTAATTGTCCGTCCGTTGCCCGCGATTGTTGTTTTGATTGCGGAACTGAATATAAGTGTGATTTGGACCTGTAACATCTTTCATTTTCATACGCGAGAATCGTTCCGTGAAGCGAATCGGATTAAAGCCCCTTTCGCTTGAAACACTCTTCACGATCGCTAATAGCTTAGATCGAATCGAACCCTTCTCCACTGAGCGTATCCGGGTACTTCGATTTGTATTGTGCGTAGTATCGCGGCAAAACGGGACTTTGACAGGCCGAGCCCGTCGGGAGAAAACCTCGCGTAAAAATCTGGCGCCCGAGGGTATTTGTGTGCGAAAATATTAGCGCCCCGCGAACGATCGTTACATATTTTGGCGCCCGGACAGGACCGTTGGTGTAAAGTGCGGGGTGACTATTCGCGTGTGTTGCAAGGAGTGTGTTGCGCGGCCATTGACTTCACGTGCGCGTGGTGCCGATCGAACGTTCCGGAAACAGCAGCTGGACGAAGTACCGCGTATCTCGGTGCGCAGGTGCGAAGTCGCACGTTTGACCATCGTGACGTATGGTACCACTGACTAACGCGACGAACGAGTTGGCGCGGTGACCGGTAGTTCGGATGAGCGAGCTGTCACGGGAGTGAAAGATCGAACGCGGGTTTGTTTACATCGCGACCGCGAACCTAATTATCTTCCGGCGGGTCGTTTTGATACGGGACACAGAATGGCTGAAAGTAGAGACGAACGTATATCGGTCAAACATCTGAATAGCGACGAGCTGGCTTGGGAACTGCGCGCCCGTGGTTCGGACGTACCACCGACCATCCATGAAAAGTTGATGCGTTTGGAACGGTTGCTGGAACTCGGACATGAAACCATCAAAGTGCGGTTGGCCGAGGAGGAAACGCGCACTGAGTTGAGGGAATGCGAAGCAAAATTGAGCGAGTTGGACGAGGCGATCAGAAATGAAGGGGAAAATTGGCAGAGTCTCGACTTCCGCCGTGCGGCTACCCGGCTGAGGCACATTAAGAGGAGAATGGAAACATTAGAGACTGACCCGGATACGGACCTTGGTCGGCGGGCAGAGTGCCTGTTACGCGTGCTGGATGACGTTGGTGTGTTGTTGGAAAACGCGAGGGTACGAGTCGACAGGGATGAGGTTGCAATACCGGGTGAGTCCATTAATGAAAATTTCGATGACGAGCCGAGTAGGGCGCAAAGTACGGATTCCGAGCAAGGAGCCGAAGGAGCGCGGCCGGACCAACTACTGAGTAGAACCGCCTTACACATTTCTGGGCGACATAAAACGGAAGACATAGAGCAGTCCAAGTCCGGCAAGACGTCAATACGAACTCTGGCGACTAGGGCCGGAGAATGGTCCCACATACCGCTAAATCGAACGCGGCGGGCAACCGGGCGTTCATCCCTCAGCGAGACGGACTGGCACGGGACGAAACCCGATTGGATGAGTCACGCCGTAGGCTATCGTTCGCCACTAATCTTGAAATGATTACAGGAAATGCGCCATGGAGCCCACAGCGAGAAGGGGTAGTGACGCCGGCAATTTCCGCCGATACGACACGACATGTGGCTAGCTGCTTAACGGTTCCGGTACATCAGTGGGATGTGTCGTATGACGGAACAGGAAGCTTAACTTCGTTTTTGGAAGAAGTTGAGAATTTGGCGGATACCCGAGGGGTACTTAGGGACCAATTACACCGGTATGTCTACGAGTTGCTGCGAGGCGATGCCCGCAGATGGTATTCTGCCTGGAAGGCTGAGTTTAATTCCTGGGAGGAGTTTAAAAGGAAAATTCGAGCTACCTTTTTGCCGGTTAATTACGAGGATGAATTGTTAGAGGCTATTAAAGACGAACACAGGGTCAGGACGAGAGAATACACTTGTTTGTAATTCGAATGCGGGATTTGTTCTCAAAAGTGCAGCAATCCGGACCGACCGAGCGTGAGCAAGTTCAGATGGTGCGGCAGAGACTATTGCCTGCCTTGCAGCGAGCTTTCGTATTGATGCGCACCGACACCTATGAAGAATTGTTGACAATGGGTAAAGGCCTCGAGGCAGTACATCAGCAGGCGGATATGTATTTGGCCCCGCCAACCACCGGTGTCATAATGGACGAACCGAACTTAATTTATCGTTCTCAGGTGGTACCCTGCAACCTCCCTGGTACGCCACGTTTAGCAGTTTCCTCCTCCCGGAAGGTGGTGCCCCGGATCAGAATACAACCAGGAGAGGCAGAGGTGAGTAGGGGAAATAGACAGCCGCTGATTGGAATAGGGGAGATGCGATGTTGGAGCTGCGGTGAAGTGGGGCACTTTAAAAGCCAGTGTCGGAAGCGTGTGCCGTGCCCGTTCTGCCCGAGTTGTGGACGCCGCACGCCGAGCTCCGGATTCTGTCCGTGTTCGGAAAACGAATGGGGAGTTGTCGCTATGAGGGGAAACGGCGACTCCCTGAATCCGCGACCCCAATAAATTTGGCATTGTCAACCTCCGATAGTTGACCGGTCATCCTGGTGGAAATACAAGGAAGGAGAGTCGAGGCGTTGCTGGATACCGGTGCGACACGATCCTTCTTAAGTGAAGAAACAGCTCGATTCTGTGATAGCATAGGGTTGAAGAGTCGGGGAGTGACGAATTCGAGAACGGTGGTAGCCGATGGTACCTCGGTGGGTATAACGACGTCTTACGAGGTACCCCTGAGCATAGCGGGTGAGAAATTAAATGTTGTGTTGTTGTCCCTTCCGAACATGCCGGTACCTATAATTATCGGGATGGATGTGTTGTCAGCACACTTGTTCCGGTTGGATCTGCAGAGAGCAGAATATTACTTAGGCGGAACCCGAATCCCGACGTCTAAGGACATAATGGTGTCCCAGTTACACCCGGCGAGAGAACTGAGTCAGGAGGTCAAGCTGCAGAAATTTTTAGAGAGAGAAATGGCTGCCTTCCAATCGATTAGGGGCAACACGACTCTGATTGAACACCGGATACGCCTGAAGCCGGGGACCGAGCCGATTAAACAAAGATTTAGACCGCAAAATCCGAAGATGCAAGAGATTATGAATTTGGAAGTGGATCGGATGTTGGAAGAGGGGATAATTGAACCATCAAAGTCACCATGGAGCTCCCCGGTGGTGATTGTTAAGAAAAAGGATGGGAAGCCTCGGTTCTGTATTGACTTTCGAGCCCTGAATGCAGTGTCCATTAAGGATGCCTACCCACTGCCGCATATAACCGGTATACTGGACAGACTGCGCCGAGCCAAGTTCATTTCGACCTTGGACTTGCGTCAAGGATACTGGCAAATCCCATTGAGTGCAGATAGCAGGCCACTAACCGCGTTTACGGTTTCGGGTAGAGGCCTTTTTCAGTTCAAGGTGATGGCCTTCGGACTTCATTCAGCTCCGGCCTGTTTTCAGAGATTGCTGGATACGATAATCACTCCTGCGATGGATAATTACGCTTTCGCCTACCTGGACGATATTGTGGTCTTAGGAGAGACCTTTGAGGAGCATCTGGAAAATCTGGCCGAAGTTTTTAGCAGATTGAGGAAGGCCAATCTGCAATTAAACCCGGAAAAATGCGAGTTCGCGAAGAATTCCTTAAAATATCTGGGACACGTGGTGACAGAACATGGCATAGCAACCGATCCAGATAAGGTGGATGCGATAAAGTTAATGCCCGCCCCTAAGAATGTTAGAGAGGTTCGCAGATTTTTGGGGGTAGCATCCTGGTATCGCCGGTTTATTGAGGATTTTTCCCAGCTGGTCACTCCTCTCACTAACCTACTGAAGAAGAAACAACGGTGGAAGTGGGACACGGAACAACAACAGTCCTTCGATACGATTAAGGAAAAATTAACGGTATCGCCAATATTAGTTTGTCCCGATTTCACTAAGGAATTTATTTTACAGACAGACGCATCTGACACCGGTTTGGGGGCCGCCTTAATACAATACGTGGAAGGAAAAGAGAGGGTGATAGCATATGCTAGTAGAACTATGAACGACGCGGAGATAAATTACTCGGTAACCGAGAAAGAATGTCTGGCGATTGTATGGAGTATTGAGAAGTTGCGTCACTATCTTGAGGGGTATAAGTTCAGCGTCATAACTGACCACATGAGTTTACGGTGGTTACAATCTATCAAATCGCCATCGGGAAGGCTGGCAAGATGGAGCATATTTTTGCAACAATTCGATTTTGAAATCCGATACCGAAAAGGCGCCCTCAACCGGGTGGCGGATAGTCTGTCTAGGAACCCGTTGCCCACGGTTGCAGCTCTCGAGAACAAATCGGAGGAAGACCCGGGTTCTTGGTACTTCAAGAAGGTTACTCAAGTGAAGGAGAGTCCCGAAAATCATCCTGATTATCGTTGGGAGGATGGTAAGCTCTATCGACACGTGTTCGATCCTAACGATTTCTCTGAACTAGAGGAGGAGAAACCATGGAAGCTCTGTTTGCCCACGAACGAGAGAGCTGAGGTGTTGAAAGAGAATCATGACCGGGAAACGGCAGGACATCTGGGTATTGCGAAAACAATCGGTAGAGTGGCGAAGCACTATTATTGGCCAGGCATGTTTCGAGATGTTGCACGTTATGTACGAAAGTGTTTGTCCTGTCAACGTTACAAGATCCAGCAACAGAAATCGCCGGGCATGATGTTGCCATATCGATTCGGGGGCCCGTGGGATGTCGTGAGCGTGGATTTGGTGGGGCCGCTGCCGCGGTCGAAACGCGGAAATCTGTACCTGGCCATGATGCAAGACCGGTTCACTAAGTGGGTAGAGTGTAAACCGTTAAAGAAGGCGACTGCCTCTGCTGTATTTCAGGCACTATACGAACAGGTGGTGATGCGGTTTGGATGTCCCAGGACTGTAATTAGCGATCACGGCCGCCAGTACGATAGTAGAAGCTTCCGCAGCGGCCTAGCCGAGTTGGGAATCGACCACCGGTTCTCGCCAGTGTATACGCCGCAGTGCAATCCGGTGGAGCGAGCGAATAGGACCGTGAAGACTATGATAGCGCAGTTTTGCGAGACAGACCAGAGACTATGGGACGCAAAGCTACCAGAGTTGATGTTTGCGGTTAATACCGCCGTTCATGAATCGACGGGGCATTCCCCGGCGTTCCTGAATTATGGACGGGAGCCGGAAATCCCGAAAGCACGCCACAGAGAGAACAGGGCCGGTCCGGGGCCGAAGACGAACCCATAAGTAATGAGCAGATTTCGCAGTACGCTCAAAGAATGGGCCGGCTGAACGATGCTATGGGATTCGTGAAGAATAAGTTGGCTCAAGCGTTTACTCGGCAGAGTCACCGTTACAATTTGCGGCGACGAGATTGGCGCTGTCGGGTAGGAGACAAAATAATGCGCCGAGAACACCCGTTATCCTCCGGGGAGATGGATTTGCCGCCAAGCTGGCGCCGAAATTTTCCGGGCCTTGCACGGTATGGCGCGTGATTTCACCGGTGGTGTACTACTTGAAAACAGAAGATGGAAGACGGATCTCGCGGGTGCACGTAAAACATCTGAAGCCATATTATGGAGAGTGAACCGAAGGGAGTAGGGGGATCATTAACTACTAATACCAAATTACTAACGGGTGGTCACCGACTTATAAATGGTTGTATAATTTTTTTTTTCTCTTTTCTCCCGCCCTACAGACACTTTCCACCACGGGATGGCGGAAATGCCAGCCTACATCGCGCTCCTGGTAGGGTTTCCGGTATGCCAACGGTGCCAGCGGCCGGGGCACAATCGACCGGAGTGCACCATCGATCCCGCCCTACCGAGGATTGTCCGGTTGTCGGGGGATATGTGTTGGAGGTGTGGGGAGGAGGGCCACCTGAGGGAGAGGTGCCCAAATCCGGCCCGCCAGTTTTGCTCCCGCTGTGGGACGACAGAAGTGTTGTCCCGGGACTGCCCTTGTTGGAGCGTCACCGGCCCCAGAAGACCCGGAGGGCAATGGGTCTTCATCGCCGACGCCAGGCGGTACTACTGGACGGAATACCATCCAGTGACTGCCGTCGACCGGGACCTCCGCCGAGGATACCAACGACCCCGGACCCGGTCGTTGAGTGGCAGTGCGCATGCGCCGGTACATTTCAGCGGAAGTCGTTGATAGTGGGTGTTCTTTTCTGGGGTTTTTTTCTCTGTTTTATTAGCGGACGGTAAAAAAATGGGAAAAGGGGTTGGTTCCCCTATGGGATGGATTATTATTATATTTTTTTTTTTTGTTTCTCCGGGTTGGGGATTCAATTCGAATGTAACATTTTGATGTGAGGGTACACGGGGTGACAATTGCGGGAGTGTCGACGGGTTTTCTGAGGGTCGCGGCGCGATGTTAAAATTTTATATAAGAAAATTTTTCGTGAAGAAGGAGGGTGTGACGAAGTGTTTTTTACAACCAGATTGGTAGAATATCGTCGGAAATTTTTATCGCGACCGGTGGGATAGGGAAGCGACGTCAGGGATTTTCTTCGAGAACATTCGATACTTTTGGAAAATGGCATGGTTGGCCAAGGCGGGTTTCAGTTAGAGTCACGTGGGTAATGTCGGAAACGATATAAAAGAAAATGATGAAGGGGTCCGGGCTTTTTCGGAGGTTGAAAAGTTAACGTGCGTGCGAGAGCGAGTTTTTGGGATTTGAAGAAAGACGTGGCCATTTTCTTTTGTTCTTTTGGTTTCCTTGCTGTATCGGGTCGTAGGGTAAACCGGCGACAGCACGAAAGTAAGTTAAATTGTTTGCGTGACAAGACACTCCTTAATTGTCCGTCCGTTGCCCGCGATTGTTGTTTTGATTGCGGGAACTGAATATAAGTGTGATTTGGACCTGTAACATCTTTCATTTTCATACGCGAGAATCGTTCCGTGAAGCGAATCGGATTAAAGCCCCTTTCGCTTGAAACACTCTTCACGATCGCTAATAGCTTAGATCGAATCGAACCCTTCTCCACTGAGCGTATCCGGGTACTTCGATTTGTATTGTGCGTAGTATCGCGGCAAAACGGGACTTTGACAGGCCGAGCCCGTCGGGAGAAAACCTCGCGTAAAAATCTGGCGCCCGAGGGTATTTGTGTGCGAAAATATTAGCGCCCCGCGAACGATCGTTACAGTGTAATAAGTTAGAAGCTTATGAGTATATTTCTTCAATTGGAAATAAATTCATTTAAATCATCAACAGTGATTAACCTCTATTTTAGTTTCAATTAAATAAGGATTTTTGAAATCTAAATTTTAGGTCGAAACTAAAGGCAATGGATTGCTTCTTATTTAAGATAAACTTTTCAGTATCTTTTGAATGCAACTTAAATGTTAATTCAACTATTATTCTAGAATTTTCATTTTTAGGTTCCTTGGTTTCATTCATGAAAGACTCCTAAAATTAAAATAATTATGAAAAAAAAAAACTAATAATAAATTTTTTATAAAAGAAATTTTATAAATATAGATGAAAGGAATAATCAGAGTAATTTCGATATCAAAAATAATAAAAATTATAGCAATTAAGAAAAATTGTAAAGAAAAAGGTAGGCGTGCTGAATTTTTAGGGTCAAATCCACATTCAAATGGTCTAAATTTATCTCGATCTTTAAAGCTTATTTTTGAAATTAAATTGACTAATATCATCAAAATATTAGGAATTAGAATAATGATTAAAGTTAAATTTAAAATTGAAAAAATTATTTAAACTATTTAGTAGATTAATTGATTGGAAATCAATTTCAATAATTATACTATATAAATATCTCCCTCATCGATGAATTGAAATGTAAAGGAATAATCAAACTACATCTACAAAATATCAGTATCAAGAAGCTGCTTCAAATCCAAAATGATGGGAGGGTCTAAAATGATCTAAATTCAATCGAAATACACGAATCAATAAGAATAATCTTCCAATTAAAACATGTAATCCATGGAACCCTGTTGCTATAAAGAATCTTCTTCCATAAGAAGAATCAGATATATTAAATGAAGCTTCTATATATTCAATTCCTTGTATAATTGAAAAATAAGCACCTAGAATAATAGTGATACTTAACCCTAGAAAGGCTTCTTTAAAGTTATTTTCTATCAAGGCATGGTGTGCCCATGTAACTGTCAACCCTGAGGAAAGGAGAATTAAAGTGTTGAGTAGCGGAATTATGGCAGGATCAAAGGGTTTAATTCCTTAAGGGGGTCGAATTAAACCAATTTCTATTCTAGGGGTTAAACTTGCATGAAAATACCTTGAAAAAAATCTGATAAAAAAAATTTTCGGAAACAATAAAAAGAATTATTCCGATTCGTAACCCTAGGTTCACTTTTAGTGTGTGATTTCCTTGACGTGTACTTTCACGAGTGACATCTCGTCATCATTGGTGTATAATTAAAATGATAATAATAAAATTAATCAAAATAAATTTAGAATAAAAGAAATTAAATAAATCCATAATTTTTATTATAAAAGAAAAAGTTACAAGGGAGCCTAATAAAGGTCAAGGCCTATATGTTACTAGATGGAATGGGTGATTTTGAGACATAGATTACTCCTCTAGAATGAAGAGTTCTTAAAATTGAGAAAACGTAATCTTGGATTATAGCAACAGCAGATTTCAGGATCATTAATAAGATTTGGGTAAAAATTAAAAAGGTTAATTAAAAATTTAGTAAATTACCTGTGTTTCCTAAAAGAGTTAGGAGTAAATGTCCTGCAATTATATCTGCTGAAAGTCGGATAGCTAAGGTTCCTGGTCGGATTAAATTTCTAATAGTTTCAATACAAATTATTAAAGGTATTAATGCAGGGGGTGTCCCTTGAGGTATTAGATGGGCTAATATATGGTATGTATTTGTTAATCATCCAAATAATATAAATGAAACTCATAGAGGTAGAGCTAATGATAACGAAAAAGTTATATGTCTTGATCTTGTAAAAATATAAGGGTGAAGGCCTAAGAAATTGTTAATTAAAATAAAAACTGAAAGACTAATAAAAATTAGGGTTCTTGAATTTAATTTTACTAGAATTCTTAATTCTTTATTCAAAGCTTTAAAAATTGAATTCAAAAAATGGTTTCATCGGTTAGGAATAATTCAAAAAGATTAGGAATTAAAATTAAAACGATTAAAGATCTTATTCAATTTAATGAAAGATTAAAAGAAGTTGTTGGATTGAAAGATGAAAAAAGATTTCTTATCATGTTCACTTGATTTGTTTATTGTATTTTTTTTTAATTGAAAATAAATTATAGTTTAAATTAAAATATAAGATGATATTAATAAATAAATAAATGAAAATAAAAAAGATTATAAGGAGAAGCCAATTTAGAGGTATTATTTGAGGGATACAAAATTATTTTTAGAATTATTTTAGTTTGACAAACTGAAGTTATGAATTAACTAATTTTTTCATTAGAAATAATTGTAAATTACTATAAGATGGTTTAAGAGACCAGCGCTTTCTTTCAGCCATATAATGAGAATCTTTTTAGTCATTTAATAAAAAAAGATTGAGAAATTCTTTCTAGGCAAATTGGTATAAATCTATGGTTAGTTCCACAAATTTCTGAGCATTGTCCATAAAATAAACCAGTTCGTCTAAGGATAAAACTGCCTTGGTTTAAACGGCTAGGGGAAGCGTCTATTTTGATGCCAATTGACGGGATAGTTCAAGAGTGAATTACATCAGTTGAAGAGGCTAACACACGGACTTGAGTTTCATAAGATAAAATAATTCGGTTGTCAACTTCAATTAATCGGAAATTAAAGTTATTTAGTTCATTTAAAGGAATTATATAAGAGTCAAATTCAATATTATTGAAATCTCTGTATTCGTAGGACCAGTACCATTGATGTCCTGAAGTTTCAATAGTAATTAAAGGGTTTCGTACTTCATCAATTGAATAAATTAATTTTAGAGAGGGTAAGGCAATAAAAATTAATATGAGAGCTGGGAGGAAAGTTCAAATTAATTCAAGTAATTGAGCTTCAATTAAAAGACGGTTACTATTTTTATTAATAAATAATTCTACTATCATGTAGGCGAAAAGACATGTAATTAAATTTAAAATTAAGAGTGAATGGTCATGAAAGAGACTTAATTGTTCTAGCAGAAAAGAAGATCTATCTAGGAAGAGATTGGTTTTTCATGTAGCAATTTCTAACAAAAACATAGTTTTATTTATGGGGTTTAAATCCATTGCACTAATCTGCCATATTAGGAATTAGAAAGAATAGGGAGTGCTGAGTATCTTTACTCTATTGGAGGTTTTAATTGGAATCATTCAATTAAGGAGGGGAGACGAAGAGAGTAAAGTTTTATTCGATAAGAATAAAATCTTTCTTTATTTTTTATTAAACTTGTGTTTATCTCTTCTTTTGAGTTTGGGTACGAGGTACTTACCCTGTTTTCGTTACGATAAATTAATAAATTTATCATGAAAATTTTTTCCCAGTTTCTTTATTTCATTTGTTATTTTATTATGGATTAATTAATTTTATGAGTATCTTAAGTTTTTAGTGAATTATTTTTAGTATAAACTAATAGAAATTTTCTATCTTATATTTTCAAAATATATGCTTATTCAAGCTCATTAGTTAATAAAATACAAATAAATCTCATAAATTTATCAAAAATGGTCTAATAAAGTAATAAGAGAAATAAATTGATGAAAAAGTTGTCTGGAAAATAAAAGAGTCTTCTACAGGTTTAGTTCCTAATCAGGTTAAAATTCCTAAAATTCTCACTAGAAGTCAAAATAAAATTTTGTTTAAAGGGTAGAATTGACTTTTTATATATTTTTTGTATGTAAATCGTAGGGTTACAAGAATAAGAATAGAGGCTACTAAGGCGATTACTCCCCCCAGTTTGTTGGGGATAGCCCGTAGAATAGCATAAGCAAATAGGAAGTATCATTCTGGTTGGATATGAATAGGGGTAATTAAGGGGTTAGCAGGGGTGAGATTATCTGGGTCTCCTAGATTGTATGGGAAAATTAAACAAATTAAGATGAGAGTTAAAATTACGAATAAAAATCCTAATACATCTTTTCAACAAAAAAAGGGATGAAAAGGGATTTTATCTAAATTTCTATCTGTTCCTAAAGGGTTACTTGAGCCTGTTTGGTGGAGGAATGAAGAGTGAATTATTACTATTGCGGTAACAATAAAAGGAAAAATAAAATGAAATGCAAAGAATCGTGAAAGAGTAGCGTTATCAACAGCAAAACCACCCCATAATCAGATTACAATAGAGTTTCCAATGTAAGGAATTGCTGATAATAAATTGGTAATAACTGTTGCTCCCCAAAAAGATATTTGCCCTCAAGGTAGAACATAACCAAGGAAAGCTAATGCTGTAGTTAAAAATAAGATAATTACTCCTACTCTTCATGTATAAGTAAGCGAATAAGAATTAAAATAAATTCCTCGGCCGATATGTATATATAAACAGATAGAAAAAATGAGGCTCCATTAGCATGAAGAATTCGGATTAATCAACCAAAGTTTACATTTCAGCAAATGTGTGAAACTCTATTGAATGCAAGGTCGATGTTAGACCAGTAATGTATTGCTAAGAATAATCCAGTAATGATTTGATTAATAAGCATAATCCTAATAATCTTCCAAAGTTTCAAAATAATGTAATATTTGAAGGTGTAGGTGGATCTACTAGAGCATTATTTACAATTTTAGTAAGGGCGATTTTTTCGTAATGGTATTAACATAGATTTGTCGGAGAGGATTTTTGTACCTTTAGTGATACTTACTACTGCAATTAAAGTAATGAGAAGGTAACATATAATGAATCAAGAAATTTTCAAATTTGGTCAATTAAAAATTTGTTTAAGGTAAATGAAAAATTAATTTTATTTTTGTTGAGAAAAGGTTAATTCGTTAAGATTAAATAGATTAGTTTGTCAATTTGTTAAAAATATAAACGGAGGGGGTAATACAGTAAAAAGTCATTTTTTGTAAATTTTTCATTTGAGGCTAGGCTTGTTATGTGAATAAATAAAACTAGTAGTCCTGATAGTTATAAGAATAAGAATATAGCTAAATCAAAATTTAATCTGATTGATCCAATCAATCAACAGATGAAAATAGTTTGGATAAAAATGGTTATTCCAATATTTAGAGGATGGTTAATAAATGGGATAATTAAAGCTAGGATTATTAATATGTATATATCAAGATGTAGTTTAATAGAAATTTTGATTTTGGAGATTAAAGATAAGGTTCTTCATCTTGAAGTTTTAAAGTTGCCTTATTTATGGTTTACAAGACCATTATTTTATTAAAATTATTAAAACTATGAAGGTCAATTTTATATTTCATTAATAATAATTGATTTTATAAATTTAATTTGAAGATATAAACATTTTTAATTTTTTTATTAAATTTGGAATTTTTAGTTTTATTTTCTTTTTAATTATATTTTTTATTTAAATTAATTCAGTTATGAAAATTATTTTTCTATAATTTTTTGACTGTAAGAGTTTGTGAGAGAGCTTTAGGTTATCTTTATTAGTTTCAACATATGAAGGTATGGTAGAGTTTATTTTGTTATAATAAATTTATTATGATAAGAATTTTAATTTTATTAAGAATTTTAATTTTAGAAGAAAATGAATTTCATTTTATTTTTATAAATTTATTCGTATTAATTTATTTATATTTTTATTTTTTCCTTCATTTAATTTTTCTTTCATTAGATTAAATTTAGGGGTAGATAATTTATCTTATTGATTAATTTTGTTAACATTATGGTTAGGATTTAAATAATTATAGCAAGAGAAAAATTTATAAGTTAATAAATTTTTCAAATTCATTCATTTTATAATTAGTATTTTAATTTCATTTTTAGTGGTAACTTTTCATCTTTAAGAATAATATTTTATATTCTGATTGAGTTTAGGTTAATCCTGTAGTTTTAATTATTATAGGTTGAGGCTATCAACCTGAACGTATCCAGGCGATGTTGTAATTATTTTCTTTACACAATAGTTGCTTCTTTACCTATAATTTTATTTTTATTATATATTCACAATTTTTATTTTTCTTTAAATTTTTAAATAATTTCGAGATTGATAGTTCAATTTTATTTGTATTAATGAGTATAGTATTTTTGTTAAGTTTCCTATATTTTTTGTCAATTCATGACTACCAAAGGCTCATGTTGAGGCCCTGTTTCAGGTTCAATAATTTTAGCTGGGATTATATTAAAATTAGGGGTATGGTTTAATTGGTTTCTAAGGTTATTCATTAAAATTGGGTTAAAGTTTGGTAGTTTAATTGTAAATTTCATTATTAAGGGCAATTGTTCTATCAATTCTTTGCTTACGTCAAGGCGATATAAAATCTTCAATTGCTTATTCTTCTGTTGTTCATATATCATTAGTATTGGGTATTTGATTATGAAATCTTGATAGATATCAAGATTTCATAGTCAAAATACTATGTAAAGATAGATATGGTGCTTTAATTTTAATATTAGGATATGGTGTTTGTTCTTCTGGACTATTCGGTCTAGTTAATTTAAATTATCAACGAATTTTAAGGCGAATAGTTTATTTAAATAATGGATTAATAGATTTGTTACCTTTATTAACATTTTGATGGTTTATGTTTTAATTGGTATGGCAGCTCCTCCTACTTTGAATTTATTAGGAGGAATCAGTTTAATTATTAGATTAGTCAGATTATCTATTTATTTTATAATTTTAATTTCTTTTATTTCTTTTTAAAAGCAGCTTATAGCCTTCAATTGTTTTCTTTTTCTCAACATGGGAAAATTTACTTAGGAATATATTCTTATCTGGTAATTTCAGTTCGTAGAAATTTATCTTCAATTTTACATTGATTGCCCTTGAATATGTTATTTTTAAAAAGAGATTTATTTTTTTAAAAATGAGATTTAAATAGTTTAATAGGAATTTTGATTTGTGGGATCAAAGGTATCAGTTGATTTTAAATTATAAATTTATTTAATGTTATTTATATTTTTTTGTTGATGAGTTCTTTAATTTTTTCAAGATTAAGTTTTTATTTATTAAATTTTTCTGAAGTTTATTTTTTAGAGTTCAATATTTTGAAGTTAAATACTTGTGTGATCAATTTAATTATTATTCTAGATTGAATTTCAATACTTTTTTCAGGATTTGTTTTTTTTATTTCTTCTATAATAGTAATATATAGAAAGAATTATATGGGAGAAAAAATTCATTTTAAGCGATTTATTTTATTAGTTTTAGGTTTGTGACTTCTATAATATTAATTATTTTAAGACCTAATTTGATTTACATTCTTTGGGATGGGATGGTGAAGGTTTAATTTCTTATTGTTCAGTAATTTATTACCAAAATGTTAAATCTTTTAATGCTGGTATATTAACTGTTCTCTAACCGAGTAGGTGATGTATTAATTTTATTAAGAATTGCTTGGATAGTAAATTATGGAAGTTGAAATTTTATATTTTATTTGGATTTGAATGATTGATTTATAAAATTTATTTTGTTATTAATAGTTTTAGCAGCTTTTACTAAAAGTGCTCAGATTCCTTTTTCAAGTTGGTTGCCTGCTGCAATAGCAGCTCCTACCTCTGTTTCTGCTTTAGTTCATTCTTCAACTTTGTTACAGCAGGGTTTATTTATTCATTCGTTTTAATATTTCTTGAAGGTTTTTATGTTGATTTATTAGATTTATTGGTATTATGACTATATTTATATCTGGAGTAGCTGATAATCTGAAAATGATTTGAAAAAGTATTGCTTTAATTTAATTAATAAAATACCTTTTACTTTAGTGTTTCCTAATTTAAGAAATTTATCTTTATGTGGTTTACCTTTTATATCAGGATTTTACACAAAAGATTCAATATTAGAATTTTATTCGTTTTCTTCATTTAATTTTATTTTATATTTAATTTTTTAATTTCTTTAGGATTAACTGTGTCTTACAGTGTCCGTTTATCAATTTTTACATTATTTGGATCTATTAAATTTTTAATTTTAAGTTCATTGAAGGAGGAGGAAATTATATACTGAAAAGAATAATAATTATATTTTCTGTTATAATTTTTCTGGGAGATGATTATCTTGGATAATTTTAGAAATTCCTCTTTTATTTTATTGCCTTATTTGATAAAAATTTAAGCTTTATTTTTATTTTTATAAGGTTTATTTTGGGTGTAAGTTTAAATAAAATAAATTTAAGGTGATTTATTTATTTTTGAAGTTAAAGGTTCATTTATTTTTTGTTAAAATGTAAAGTTTAAGAATTTTAAGAATTTCAAGAATAAATTTAATTTCTAAGATGGGGAAAATATTTTTATGGTTTTAGACCATGGTTGGTTTGAATTTTATGGGGAGGGATTAGTGAGTTTTATAAAATTTAAGTCTCAGCAATTTCAGTATTTTTAAAAGAATTTTTGAAAGTTTAATTTAACAATATTAATTTTATGAATTTTATAATTTTTATTTTTACTAATTTAAATAGCTTAAGAAGAGCGTAATATTGAAGATATTAAGGTAATTTATATTTCTAAATATTTACAAGAAAATTCTAATTTAATAATGAAAATATAATGTTTTTACTTAAACTATGTGAATTAGTAATATCAACATTTTTGCTGTGTTGTGACGAAGTGTTTTTTTACAACCAGATTGGTAGAATATCGTCGGAAATTTTTATCGCGACCGGTGGGATAGGGAAGCGACGTCAGGGATTTCTCTTCGAGAACATTCGATACTTTTGAAAATGGCATGGTTGGCCAATGCGGGTTTCAGTTAGAGTCACGTGGGTAATGTCGGGGAAACGATATAAAAGAAAATGATGAAGTGGGGTTCGGGCTTTTTCGAGGTTGAAAAGTTAACGTGCGTGCGAGAGCGAGTTTTGGGATTTGAAGAAAGCGTGGCCATTTTTCTTTGTTCTTTTGGTTTCCTTGCTGTATCGGGTCGTAGGGGTAAACCGGCGACAGCACGAAAGTAAGTTAACGAACCAACTTTTAACAAGAAAACGGATTTGAATAATCTTAGTAGTTTATACTGTTTTTGCTGTCAATAGACCAGAAAAGACTTCCTGCAATCGTACCAGCTTAGTTTTATTATATCGATATCGTATATATTTTATTGTGACAAGCCGGCGAGATTTTCCCACTGCCTTTCTTTGGCCTTGACAGTTTCCCGGTTTCGACCTAACATTTGTTAGTATTTCACGTCGATTTGTACGGTCGCCTTGTTGCGTTTGTGCGGATGTAAGTTTGTTTTTTATCATTGTAGATGTCAACTCTGTAATTTTTAGCATCCTCATCCTGAGGAAGAGTTAAAAGACTCGAAATATAGATACATACATACCATTCTTGTGAAGACAATTTTTGCTGAGAACCCAAATAACCACGTATTCATATAGAAAGTTCGGCAACGAGACACATTCATTGTTATCAACATCTATCCCTACTGTGAATATGTGGTGCGCTCAGACTACAAACCCTAAAATTCCAATTGTTATTTTAGCATAAATTATGCCTAATCTTCCAAAGGCATTTTTTATCTCTTTTTCGGCTAATAATATGTGAGATTAGACCAAACCCAGGAAGAATTAGAATATAAACTTCTGGATGTCCAAAAATCAGAATAAGTGTTGGTACAAAATTGGGTCTCCTCCGCCTGCAGGGTCAAAAATGAGGTTTTAATATTACGGTCTGTTAAAAGTATCGTAATTGTTCCAGCTAAGACTGAGAGGGAAAGAAAAGAAGAATCGCTGTAATAAAAACAGATCAAACAAAAGAGGAATTATTTAAATTCAATGTTGAAAGCTCGTATATTATTAATAGTGGAAATGAAATTAACGCTTCTAAAATTGATGAGATTCCAGCTATATGTAGTCTAAAAATAGATACGTCTACCGATGCCCTCTATGAGACAAGTTTCTAGACAATGGTGGGTGAACTGTTCAACCTGTACCTGCCCCTCTTTCAATCAATCTTCTTAGGATTAATAATCTTAAAGAAGGTGGAAAAAGCCAGAATCTTATATTATTCAATCGGGGGAAGGCCATATCAGGGGCACCAATTATTGGAGGAAAAAGTCAATTTCCAAATCCTCCAATTATAACTGGTATAACTATAAAAAAATTATAATAAAAGCATGGGCTGTAACAATAACATTATAAATTTGGTCGTTTCCAAAATTTCCGGGTTCTTAATTCAAGTCGAATTAAAACCTTAGTGATGTCCCAACTAATCCGCTCAAAGTCCAAACAGAAAGTATAGAGTTCCAATATCTTTGTGATTTGTGGAAAAAATCATTTATTTAAAGTGGCTGATTTGGGCGATCAATTGTAAATTTATTTAAAATTAAATTCCTTTATCAAGTCTTATAATTCAAATTGCAAATTTGAAAAATAAACCCTAAGGCTTGAATAATTTTCATTGACAACTTTGAAGGTTGTAAGTTTATTCAACAAATCCTTAAAGTTTGTGACGCGTCCCTGCTCGGGCGCCATTTTTGTGTCGCTTTCCTGCTCGGTCGCCCTTTTATGACGCGACTCCCTTTCCGACCCTATTCGGATCCAGGCGGGAAAGCTGAACAACAGTAGGGGACTCCGATGATATCGAATTCTAAGTTTCGTATTCTAAATGCGTATTCTAAAGGGTTTGCGTAATGGCGCACGTATCGCGTACGATTCGGGACGATCCGTCCGGCAAACCTCGTAGCTATGGAGACCGAACTGTCATGTTAAATAAAAACATAACCTTACTTATTGGATTTTCTGGAAGCGTGGTTTAAGTGAAAAGAGCGGTTATTTTGCATTTGTTTATTTCGTAATTATGTTGCGATTTAATGTAAGTAATATTACATCAGTAGAGCGAGAAGAAAGGTTAGAGGATTTGAGAGTCGAAAATATCGCAAGAAGAACGATGCGGGATGATAGTGATCCGTTTTCAATTGATGATTGACATTTGTTGAACTCTTCCGGTTAAACAAGGATTCGGCACGATATGTTTTGGATGGGATACTATCTATAATAGAC
>JAIFOV010000661.1:0-49049 GCA_020654155.1 Novius pumilus
GGATTATTTTTGTTTGTTTCTCCGGGTTGGGGATTCAATTCGAATGTAACATTTTGATGTGAGGGTGCACGGGGTGACAATTACGGGGAGTGTCGACGGGTTTTCTGAGGGTCGCGGCGCGATATTAAAATTTTATATAAGAAAATTTTTCGTGAAGAAGGAGGGGGATGTGACGAAGTGTTTTTTTTACAACCAGATTGGTAGAATATCGTCAGAAATTTTTATCGCGACCGGTGGGATAGGGAAGCGACGTCAGGGGATTTCTCTTCGAGAACATTCGATACTGGAAAATGGCATGGTTGGCCAATGCGGGTTTCAGTTAGAGTCACGTGGGTAATGTCGGGAAACGATATAAAAGAAAATGATGAAGTGGGGTCCGGGCTTTTGGGTTGTTAAAAGCTAACGTGCGTGCTAGAGCGAAATTTTGGGATTTTTAAGACGACGTGGCCATCTTTCTTTTGTTCTTTTTGGTTGTTATTTCTTTATCGGGTCGTAGCGGAAAACCGGCGACAGTACGAAAGTAAGTTAAATTGTTTGCGTGACAAGACACTCCCTTAATTGTTCGTCCGTTACCCGCGATTGTTGTATTGATTGCGGGAACTGAATATAAGTGTGATTTGGACCTGTAACATCTTTCATTTTCATACGCGAGAATCGTTCCGTGAAGCGAATCGGATTAAAGCCCCCTTTCGCTTGAAACACTCTTCACGATCGCTAATAGCTTAGATCGAATCGAACCCTTCTCCACTGAGCGTATCCGGGTACTTCGATTTGTATTGTGCGTAGTATCGCGGCAAAACGGGACTTTGACAGGTCGAGCCCGTCGGGAGAAAACCTCGCGTAAAAATCTGGCGCCCGAGGGTATTTGTGTGCGAAAATATTAGCGCCCCCGCGAACGATCGTTACAAAAATAAAAATAATAGAAAAATGAATTCGACTTCAAATACTAATGCGGGAACACAGCAGACTGCTGTTGTCGATTTAAACACTGTGAAATATTTCGGTGAATTGTTACCCAAGTTTAGCGGTAATTCACAAGAACTACAAACTTTTCTGACAGAATCAGAAAATTTTATCAATCAATTTGGTAATACTAACAATCGATTAATAAATAATTAATCGATCACTCGAAAACCATAATCTATTCTAGTCCTAGTTGTAACACCTGGCCCGAATTAGAAGAACTATTAAGTTCGAAATTTGGTTTCAAAATAAATTGTGACGTACTCCAAAGCGAATATCAATAATTAAGACGAAAACCTAGAGACCCCATTACCGAATTTATAGAAAGAGTGAAAGAAATCAAATTACAATACGATCACCAAATTCAATTATTAGGTTTATAACCCCAAGAAGATTTTTATTCGATCTGTTATACCTCGGTTAAGTTCTACGAGAATAATGTTATTTTTAATAATGAAATGCCGATAACCCCATATGACCCTTTGGATACCTACGATCTTCAGTATGCTCCTCACAAAAATGTTTCCCTCATGGAAAAGCCTCGCTATTTACTCGCAAGTAAAGAAAAAACGATGTGGATCATCAATGAAGAATGCCCAATGCTGGAAGACTGGCGCATCTGCACGCAGAATTT
This sequence comes from Novius pumilus, assembly GCA_020654155.1. Lineage (NCBI taxonomy): Eukaryota > Metazoa > Arthropoda > Insecta > Coleoptera > Coccinellidae > Novius > Novius pumilus. Next base: position 1,598 of record JAIFOV010000661.1, read on the forward strand.
TCTCCAACCAGTGCCTGAGTGTCTAAAACTGCTCATATCGCGAAAAAGTGAAAATTGTGAACGAAAACCGATAGTGCCGTTTGAAGATTTAGTGCGGTTATCATCGGGAAAATTATTGTCTATTAATAACGAACAACTTAATGAAATATGTCACGATAGAACCGAGTATTATAAATTGATATCAACGATGGACGCAGTCAAGACTTATATATTTCTACTTTCTATTTTATTTTAATCTTAGCATTACTAGCCATTTGCTGTTATGTAATCTATAAATTTTCATTAAGTGGAAGAGAAATTGTAAACGGAATTTCCGAAAATGATTCATCTCATAAAGCTGTAGTTATTTTTTAAAAAAGAAGGAAGGTGTTATCTGGCTGGCCCATGTATATATCATAGAGAAATCGTTTGCGTCCGTAAATCTACGGAATTTGCTTATTCTACATTTTGTTCGGAAGTTCACCGTCACGTCAGCATTTGTCAAACCAAGAATGTTTCCTTTTAGTTTAAGATAGATGTATTGATTATTATCATCCAAGCTTCCGACGAATAAACTCGCTCCAAAGTAATTTTCGTTGTTTTTAAAAAATGGTTCGACAGTGTAAAAACATAATTATATATACGATCTTGCAACAATGCAGGAGACATTGAGGTGCGACTGCTCTGTTCAAAAAGTCGTGTTGCACCACAGACGATTTGTTGGCATTTGTGATAAATCACAGATGCAAAATCAGGAGACAGGTAGCTAAATGTAGCGGTGTTATGCGCAGTCCCAATGTTGCGGTGCTAGGCCACGGCTAGTAGTTTTTTATGTATTTCGTATATCGTTTGCGTATTTTGTCTAGTCACTAGATCTTTCGGTATTATTATTAGATATTGTTTGTCATGATACTTTGGAAATGTTTTGCGGTAGTTGCGTGGCAACGAAAGTAAGTCAGTTCGTTAGAGAGAACGTTAAACGTCGGGAAAAAACTAGCTATATTGTTAAAACGATTTGAAGTTGAATTAATTGAGCCGTAAATGATTAGAGTGGTTACTTAATAACCTGGTGCCGAAATTAAATTAAAGAAATAATAGTGACCATCGTCGTCTACAGAGTGTTACGTTATATCCATCAGAGTTCTGCCACCGACTGTGGATTTAAGCCGACTGCTTCAGGCCCTGACGCCTGGCCGAGTGCCATTCATATTTATCACCAATAAAATCGAACCAGAGGACCCGTGCGTAAGCACCTTACTCAAAAAATTTTGGTGCCGAAACACGGGAACTTAAAAAACTTTAAAGTGACTTGTGTGAATAAAGACCGACGGACGACTTCCAGTTCGGACTCAATAAATTACGTCAATTCAAAATGGAGAATCGACTACACCGATGTCCTGTGGAAGCGGAAAGAGGATTCGGCAGCAGCCCACACGTCTACACTTCACTCAAATGGAAAATCCAGAAGACGTCGTTGGACAAATCTCAGGCTGACCGCCAACCTTCCGTAACCCACCATCAACTGTATCTTCGAAGTCATCCGTGAGTGTCCAACGAAAGCAAGTTAAACTTGATGTAAAAAGAACTACGTCGACCTATATACGAACAAGAAGATGTTATACGGCAGCTGGAGTTCAAATTCGAAGCAAAGAAGGAGCGTTTAACGGATCTTGAGAAGATGCCTCCATCTGAAATAAGGGATACTGAGATGATCCGATGTACAGAAGGCATGACGACATTATGGCAAGGATTAGCATTTGCCACAAGTAAACTTGATATGCTTAAGAAGAAGCAAGCAATTGACGCACAAATTATCAACGACGAAGAAGAAGAAGAAGATTGAACTCGAAATGATAAATGACGAGTTTAAACGCGGCGATGGATACGGTGATAGTTGAGACGAAGATGACACGAAGGAGCGATTAAACGACTGGGTAGACACCCAAAGGGATCATCCACCAGAACAGCTTGCATCGACCGTCCCTACTCATTTGAAGGAACAAGAGCGTAACGGTGAGCACCAGCACTAGGCAATTCAACAACAGCAACAACTGTTTTACCCGCATCTTGGTTATTGCCCACCGCAACCAATGTACTATCACCATCAGCCAGTGTTTTATCAACCACCGCCGCCACTGCCACAAGTAGGGCTTCAAGATCTTACAAATGCTTTGAAAGACCTTTTTATTCCTAGAAGCTTTGTTGAAAAAGACTTGCTCATATACAACGGAAAACCTGAAGAAGGCTAGCTTTTGAATCCCATTATAAACGTACCATACGCAATTAACATTTGTCAAACAATGACAACCTCATCCGACTAAAGAAGGCTTCGAAAGGTAACGCTTTGGATGCCGTTAAGTATTTGTTCAACAGCCCTGTTAATATGGATGATCGTGGACATGCTCAAGTTCAAGTTTGGAAGACCGAAAGTGATCATCGCTAGCCTGATTAAGAACGGCGAGTCTACTCGGAAGCCTGACGTGAACAAGCCAGAAACTATTATCACGTTTGCAAGAGCAGTCGAGGGTTTAGTTGCAAGTATTAAGAGCCAGAAAATGGTCGGTTACTTGGACAACAGCTACTTGTTGGACAACTTAACGAAGCGTCTTCCTTTGGGGATGCAGAGAGGATGGCAGGAGTATCTCATTCAGCACACTGGAAAAAAAGAAGATCTCATTCTCTTTGAACATTTTTCCAAGAATGAGAAGACTATCGCCTGCAACATGTTGACAAGCCTTTCCGGAAATACTGACGACACAAATTCAGAATCAAGACGAACACGGGGGCCAGGCGCTGTCCATACTACCTCAACCACTAAAGATACTTGTTTAGGTTGCTCAGAAAGCGGTCGCAATATTAAGTCCTGAAAGAAGTTCTCGAAGATGACCGTAGATGAAAGGTGGAAAGTTGTTCGCGAAAAAAGGATCTGCGTCTGTTGTTTGAAGAGTGGACATCGTTCAAGAGACTGTCGGAAGAAAACTGCTTGCGGCATTGACGGTTGTCAATTCCATCACATTGAGTTCCTGCACAGTAAGTCTTCAAGGGTGGAACCTATTTCGCCAGCCGGAAGACAGGAAAGTAACCGCACTCTTCCTTCTAAGGAAGTTTCTGAAGAAGTGAAACCTCGTGAACCATCAGCAGATGATAATCAGGCCCAAGGTCAACATACATTCGTCAAGGACTGCGATGGTCCGTTATCCATAGTACCGGTGTACATTAGAAAGCCTGATGGAGAAGTTATGAAGACTCACGCGTTATTAGATGGAGGATCAAGCACCAGTGAAGCGTTCACCTACAAATATAGAGGAGTTGGAGGTAAGGTAGTGGACAAGTTAGCCCGCCGAGTAGGTGTCGAAGTCGCTGGATTGTACCATGGCAGCAAGTTTGGAAGCTTTCGAGGTGCGGTAGCAGTAAACGAAATCCCATCAGCTCCATACTCTCTTGACATTAAGAGCATCAAAAGTAAGTGGCCACATTTAGCAAATGTTCCTGCCCAGTCGCTCAGGAAAGTGATACCCGAGATCATCATACGAAACAATAACCCCCATTTGATTTTGCCGCGGAGATTGGTTGTTGGGAATGAAGATGGACCTGTTGGCTGGAGAACCGTACTCGGATGGACGGTTTCGGGTAATTTCGCTAATGGTGATGGAGCAATTAACGCTGCATTTGGAAACTGTTTTCCCTCGAACGAGTACCTCCAACAACGTATCAAGTCGTCATACGCTTTAGACGATCTTGGAGTTAAAATCACTACAGCAAAGGGAATCAATCCTGATGAAAGAAGAACTCAGAAAATCCTTGATAAGACAACAAGAAAAGTTGGTGTCAAATGGGAAGTAGGATTACTTTGGAACGAAGACAACGTGTCATTTCCAGATTCGACTTTAAATAGTTCTCACCGATTGATCAATAATGAGCGAAGAATAAAACGAGATCCTCAGTTCAGAGCTGTTTATATTGCGCAAGTCCAAGATTTTGTTAATAAAGGTTACGCTAGAAAGCTAACCCGAGAAGAAGCGGAAATCAAGTCACCTACGACCTACGTTATCCCTACCTTTGGAGTACTAAATCCCAACAAGCCCGGGAAGTTTCGCCTAGTAATGGATGCGAAAGCAAAGACCAATGGTATCTCTTTGAATGATAAATTGCTGAAGGAGCCCGACTTCATCCGATTTCTTCCAGCTGTCATCTGGAACTGGAGAAGATATCCGGTAGCCATGACTGCAGATATCAAGGAAATGTTTCTTCAAGTTGCAATGAGACCCGAAGACAGGGATAGTCAACGGTTTTTGTGGCGTGATGGTGACATGTCAAGAGAGCCAGACATCTACCGTATGTAAGTCCTTATCTTTGGTGGTATCCTGACGCTGCGAAGCTGATAAAGAGGAATTTTTACATAAACAACGCACTCTTAGGTTCTAACTCGGTTGATGAAGCCATCGAGCTGCGTCGTCAAGTCAACAATATATGTGCAGCAGGTCATTTCGAATTGACGAAGTGGCTTTCCAAGTCCGAAGCCGTACTTGAGTCTATACCTGAAGAGCTTAGGGCCAGTGGTGTTAAAAATCCAAACGACAAAGAAGAATTTGAAGGAGAACGTGTGATTGGACTCTGGTGGGATCCCAACTCCGACACTTTCCAGTTTCGTTTAGGCCTGCATAAGGCAAAGAAAGAAGTACTCGACGGAGATGTTCCAACTAAACGTGAGATGTGCGGACTTATCATGAGTCTTTTCGATACCATCGGATTCATTGCCCAGTACAAGATTAAGCGGCAGATTCTTCTTCAAGAAGTTTGGAATTCCGGTGTTGGCTGGGATGATCAGATCCCAATGAATATTTACTCTCTATGGAAGACTTGGCTTGATCGGCTAGAAGAACTTCGGATAGTCCGTATACCTCGCCACTACTTCAAAGGACATCAGTACCCCGAAGATACGCTGCTGCATATTTTCGTTGATGCAAGCTCAGAAGCCTATAGCGCAGTCTGCTACTTTCGAGTTCGCGTTGAAAAAGAAATTCTAGTAAGTTTTGTTGTCGGGAAAACACGTGTGGTGCCTATGAATAAGAGTACCATTCACAGACTGGAGCTTCTTGCGGCTCTAATGGTAACACGCCTTGCAGCAGCAATTGGTGAAGAACTCGAGGTGAAAAAGTGGACATGTTGGTCAGACTCCTGCACTGTTCTGCAATGGCTTCAGTATCCTTCAGAAACGTTCAAAGAATTTGTCGCCAACCGCATCGACGAAATTCAGGAGATCACCAACATTTCCGACTGGCAGTGGGTGCCTAACTAAGTTAAATGTTGCAGATTTAGCAACACGGTTCGAGAGCCAGTTTATTGTCAACTAGATTTCTGTTTATCGTACTAGTTGGCGCGGGGGTTTTCGCTCAGGGTAGTGCAAAAAGGTTGACGTTACTCGCCAAGTGAAATACGCAAATAGATGGGTACAAAATCTATATTCACTCACCCCAAAAATACAACTGCTAATCCAATAGCTCCCAACATTGGAACTTCACAAAAAACTAATAGCGTTACGAGATTCGAAAATGCAATCACAAAATACTTATTAACGCGCCTTCGACACTCGAAATATTTTCCAAGTATTACAGTTACCGGCGGTACGTTCATACCGGACGATCTCCTAGAGGACTGTGAAGCGAAACCTCTTTTAAAACACTTTTAAAACACCCCAAATTTTTATTTTGGTTTTAACCAAAAAAATTTTCTTTTTTTTTAAATTTTTTTTTAAAAATAAAATTTCCTTTTAAATTTAATCCAAAAGGTTTAAGTTGAAATTCCGGAAATAAAATTTTTTAATCCCCACATTTTTTTAAGCCCAAAAAGGTTTGAATCGTTAAGTTTTCCCAAATTTCTAAAAAAAATTTATTTTTTTAAAATTATTTTTTGGCCAAAATTTTATAATTTTAAAAAATTTCTAATTCAAATTAAAAATTTTTAACTAAAAAAAAGGGCTTTTCCAAATTAATTTAAAATTTTCCCCTTTTTAGGTTTGAGTTTTAATTTGGGGAAAAAAAATTTTTTTTTTTGGATTTTTTCCTAAATTTGGGAAAATTTTTTTGATAACCAAAAATTTTTTTCTTTCCTTTTTTTTTAAATTTCCCAAATTTAGCCCGATTTTTGGTTTGGGGTTTAAAATTTTTTTTAAAAAAGTAAAAAATTTTAAATTTTTAAAATTTCCAAAATTTTTTTGATTTTTCCCAAAGGGTTTTTCCCAACCCTTTTTTCCCCAATTTTCAAAAATTTAGGGGGGTCAAATTGTTAAAATTTTAAATTTCATTAAAAAAATTTTAAATTTTGGGTTTTTTGGAATTTTAAAAATTTGAATTTTAAAATTTTTTGGGTTTTTTGGGTTTTTTAAATCTCCTTAAAAAAATTTTTTTTAGGGTTTCCCCTTTTTAAAACTTGTTTATTTTATTAAATACCAAAATCTCTAAGTTCCGATTTCAAAGATTTTTCTATTAAAACCGAAATTATGTAAACCTTTAATTTTGTATTAAATTTCAGAATTTTGCCAAAAACCAAATTGATTATTTTGCTTAATCTCTTAAATTTGAAAAACCCAATGAATTTCGAACCTTTTGCAATTCTGAGTTTTAATTAGTTTGGAATTTTGGGCATTTCCATTTTTTATTTAAAGAAATTTTTGGCCCTTCCTTTTTGTTTAAAATTTCGGTTGTTTCCAAATTGAATTGAAGTCAAAGCTTCAGAAAGTTTTTCCAATTTTCCTTATTAATTTTCCAATATATTTTTTTCCAAAAAATTTTGGCTTGAGCTTAATTAATTTTAAGTTAAACTCATTTTTTACTAGTTTGTTGAATCTAGTACTTCTGTGATAGGTTTTTAACTTTAAACCAAAATTATCAAATTTATTAAACACAATAATAATGTCCCAATTTTGAGTTTTTTAAAAAGAATAATCCTAAAATTTTTAAAATTTTTCAACTCTCCAAACTTATTTTGTAAGTAGAGTAACTAGTCTTCAAAATGAGCAAGGGAACCTATCGTTTCAGAAAGATCCATTTTGAAAGAGTTCAGGAATATTAAAAGTTTATTCAATATTCAATTTTGAAGATTAGATCAATTGGGCCTAAAATTTTGGTAAAACTTTCAATTTTGTTGGCAGAAGGATACTCTGAGAATTAACAATAATTTGAAATTTCCAAGCCAATTTGGTTTTTCGCTTAATCTATTTTTGGCGCTTGAGAGTTTGATTTTCAAATTAACGTTTCCAATTCGGGTGGAAGAATTTTCGTTCCTTAACACGTTTTAAAAAATAGATTCAACAAGTCCGAATCGGTTTGTCCAATTGAGGAATCAACGGCCTAAAACTTTTTGGAAAATTTGGAACGTTTTGTTGGTAAATTGAAGTTCAAATTCGGTGGATTAATTGATTTCTCATTAAATTTAATCAAATGAGTTTAAAATTTTTTTCAAGATGCGAAGGTTAACTAAAAGAAAGCAATATTCAATTTTAAATGGAACGATTTAGCAAATGGGATCTTAATTTGTCGACGGAACCAACCCAAAGTGGAACAATTAAATGAAGAATTCAATATTTTGCAAGAAGGTTTTGCTGAGGAAGCGAGAGAACTACGCCTGTCAATACATTCGAGTTTCATTTCAGAAATTCTTGAAATAATCTCGTGTTTCTTGAGATTGGGAATTAACAATTCTCACAAATTAATCGAAGAGCACTTCAGAATTCGGTAGTTCTTCGGAATTACGTCGTAATCCAAAGCCTTAGAACCAGCAACCGCAATGACCAAAGGTAAATTTTTCAGGGAAAAATTTCCGGTTTACAAATATCGTTCCCACGCAATCAATACAAGGAAAGCAAAGAAAAAATGCTTAAAGGATAATATTCATTTGTTGCAGGTCATTGGAAAGATCAAATTGTTAAACAATTAGATTGAAATTTAAGGAAAATTAAATTTTGTATAATCCTCGGGGTCTTCTAAAATTTGGGGAAAGGTTTTCGCTTGAAACACAAGAAAGAGTTGACTGTAAATCCGGAGGAAATTTCGAATGTCCGAGTTTTCCGAAACTTTGTTGGTTACCCCAGTCTAAGCGATACTCAACCATTTCGGAATACAATTTCGAAAAATTCATGGTCAAAAATCAAATTTTCTTGCCGGATGAAAGTTCCGAAAATCCTCACTGTTTACAAATTCTAGAAAAATACTTTTCAAGCAACTGAATTTTTAGGTTTCGTTCGCTTGAGACAGGGCAATTGTCATTGTATCGAGAAGTTTGGTAAATTGATTTCGATAATTTGTTTTAAATAAGGAAAGGTTACATGTACCAAATTCAAAGATTTCAAATTTAACGAAAATCTTTGGCCATCGGAATGCCGTTTTACCATTTATGGCCGAGTTATTCAAGTTAAAACAGTTTAAAAACCAAAGGTCGTATGGAAAACCATCCGTCTGTAACAAGCCAATTAGAAATTAATTGTAGGAAGTACCTTGTAAAGAGAGTCGAATTTAATTTGTCAAAGGAATTGCCTTGCCGAAATAGTTCATTTTAAAAAGAGGTATAAACGGTAACAATGTTCAATCAATCAAAATTAGGTAAAAAGTTAATTTAAACCATCTTAACCCTTTAGAGAAGCTCGTTAAATTTAAGAAATGGAATTAAATTTATTGTTCCTCAGACCATGGCTTGTAAAAAAAATACCCTTTTAAAGATCGTCGAACTTTAGATTTAATTGTTAAATTTACCTTTAGACGGCCCGTTTAAATCTTGTTTAAACCAAAATGGCCTTTTTCACATCCATTGGAATGTTGAAAAACTTGGCCCTGTCCCCGGATTTGATACAATCATTGGCCTTGGCTTAATTCCCAGTTTGTTATTGAAGTTTAATAGACACCTAGAAGTTTAATTACAATCACAACATTAAAGTAATTTAACATTTAAAGGTGCCATGATCAGTTTGCTTAGTCGAGATCTGGTGGATCGTTTGATTATAAAATATTTCAATGACATCTGCTTCCGTTTCTGGAGTAGATGAGGAGCCCTCGACAGACAGTCAACGTTCGCGTGTGAATCGGATTTTCGGTGTTTAATGTGGTAGTCAAAATCACCAATGAAGGCGGCATATCGCAGTAAGCGAGCTGAAGTCATGGAAGGTAAGCTGTTGTCCTCTCGTTGTTCTCGTGAGTGGTAAGTTATCAGTGACTAGGGTAAATTTTCTTCCGTATACATATATCATGAATTTCTTGAGGGTCCAGTAAATGCTTAGAGCTTCCCGGTCTAGTTGGGAATAGTTCTGTTCTGAGGCAGTCACGGATCGGGAAACGAAAGCAATTGGTTTCTCTATTCCATTTACAACATGCGATAGGATTCCTGCAATACCGTAAGGACTAGCATCGCAAGCGACTGTAATAGGCAGTTTGGGGTCAAATGGCGTGAGTACCCGATCACCAGCAATTTCAGCCTTGAGTTTGGTAAATGCCAGCTGGCACTCTTCGGACCACGTGAATGTAACATTCTTTTTGAGTAAGTGTCTCAGTGGGTGAGTTATTGAAGCCACATCGGGTATGAACTTCGAGTAATACGTGACAAGGCCTAAGAACCGCCGTAAGTCATGTACATTTTCAGGAGGGGGGGCATCTATGACCGCGTTGATTTTATCAGGGATTTCTCAATCCCGCGGCTTGTGATTGTGTATCCAAGGTATTGGATTTGATTCACAAAAATTTACACTTATTTTTGTTCAAGTGTATGTTGCAGGCTTTGAGTTTTTCCAGGCAGGTAGTCAGATTCTTCCGACATTCTTCAAAAGTTGATCCAAAAATTAGGAAGTCATCAAAATATGAGATTACCCCGTCAGTTCCTCCCATAATTTGTCCTAGGATACGGTGGAATTCGCCTGGAGCAGTTTTGACGCCAAAACTCAACCGATTGACCTTGTATGTCCCTCGGTGAGTGGAAATTGTCTGGAGTACTTGGCTCTCTGGAGAGACAGGCACATGTAGATAGGCTTTATAAAGGTCCAGGCTACAAAAGAATTGTGCATTTTTTATGTTGTGCAGTGCTTCCTCAATGTTGGGAATTGGATAATGGGAATCTTCCAGTTGGGGGTTCAGGGTTGGTTTGTAGTCCGCGCAGATTCTGACATTTCCGTCTGGTTTGGGAATAATGACTAGGGGGGAACCCCAGTCTGATGTGTCTACTTTTGTAATTATTCCCTGTTTTTCCAAAGAATCTAATTCTTCTTCGACTTTGTCTCTAAAAGCAAAGGCAACAGTGCGGGGTTTTAAGTAACGTGGCTTTGCATTAGGTCGGAGCTTGAGAGAGCACTCAGTATTGGGGATACATCCCACCTGTGGTTTGAACATGTCTTCAAATGGAGCAAGAATCTTGTCTAGGTCAAGGGGTGTGATTTTGATCGTATTAACCGAGCGGTTGGGTGAGCCTCTGAATTTGTCAATGTCTTCTAGATTTATCTTGAGTTTTCTGATCCACGACCTACCAAGTAGAGGGAGAAGTCTTCTTTGATGATGTAGAGCTCTTCAGTGGTTGAAATACCGTTGAATTCAATGGGTATTATGGCTTTCCTATTGGCTTGAATAATTCCTTGGTATATGAGCGGAGTTGTACGGTGGTCGGAATGACGCGGTCGTCCATTCCGAGTTTGTCAAACGCGGATTTTGTTAAAATTGTGATTCCAGCACCAGAGTCAACTTCAAATGTTTGGTATTTGTTCCCGATTTTAATGTTGGCGTAGAAACGGTCAGAGTCCGTTGCGTTTTTATTTCATAGATGTCTATGACGTTTACCTCATCATTAGTATCTTCTGTGTCAATTTCGTGGACATTTTTCTTCCCCCGTTTTTTAGTAAGTGTGAAAATACAGACTTTACTTAAGTGTCCGGACTTGGAACAATCCTCACACTTAAGTTTTGAGAGATCGATTCGACACGCGGCTGTTTTGTGATTATCTTTCCCACATCTGAGGCATAGGCCATCAATACCGAGTTGTCCTAGATCTACCCGGTTATTCGATCGCGAGTGAAAAGATGAGCTGGTCCGCTCCGACGATTTAGCTCGGAAATTTTGGGAGTTATGTTGGGTTTTAGATCTAGAAATACGGTTGACAGTCGTGTTTGATGAGCTGGGCGTTGAAGAAAGTTCAATGTTGTTCAATTTGGAAGATTCTAGGGTCTTAGCCCTTTCTAGAGCAGTTTCAAAAGTTAGCTCTTCTGCGGGAATCAACAGTAAATGTTCTCGAATATTATTGTCTCTAACCCCTCGAATAAATTGAGCTCTCAAGAATATGTCAGCAATGGATTTTTTACAAGCAGCGTTGGGGCATTGGAATTCGCACGTCGGTGTAAAGCTTCGCAATTTCACTGCGAATTGAGCTACAGATTCGCTTTCGAGTTGACAAGTAGATAGAAACCTGTGTTGTTCTATGACTGGGTTAGGTTTTGGGCAAAGTTGATTTTCGAGGAGGTCCGTGATGTCATCGTAGGACTTAGATGTAGGTGAATCAGGTGCAGTTAGAGTGGATACAAGCTGGTAATATTTACTGCCGATTGAATTGAGCAGTACCCTCGCCCGTTTTTGCGGATCCGTGATTCCGCGAAGTTCAAAGAAGTTGCCAATCCTATCTTTATAGCTCGTGAAAGACTCCTTAGATTCGTCGAAATTTTCGAATTGAAGGGCGGCATTATGAGCAGTAGATTGAGATTGAGCCTGACTCGTTAGAGCAGAGACGAGCCTATTAATGTTGGCCGCGAGTTCAGCGAGTTCTGTCTTACCGGATTTTCCAGCTTCCGGATTTTCCAGCTTCGGGTCCATTTTTGTGCCAAAAGTGCAGGTAGTTATTCGAAACTCTACTTACAGAGGATTCCGTGCAGTTCGCTCTCCTCGTCGCCAATTATAGTGTATTGAATAATTGATAAATGAACGTATTTTATTCAAAATCAACACTAGAAAACTCGTAGAACATCACTCGAAAAACCGACAGTTATATCCCGTTGCTAGGCTACTCATTACCCAGCTGTTATTATAACTACGCGAGTCACCACACAGTATCACTTCATTTCGGTGGCATGTGGGAGGTCTGCGTGAAATCTTTGACAAAGGCTAGCCTTCTATGGTCTATAATATAAAACGACCGCCCGGACATTGTTTCGCTCTCTTATCACTCAGTTTTCATTGTGAACCGTTTGCAGGTAAAATAAATCATCATTGTCCACTTTACGACCTAACGCGTCACGCGCATTTACCGGCATTGTGAAAACAACGGTTATATTTAACAAACGTAAAAACAAACGGAATACGATTAAACCACGGAGCAACTTTTAAATAAGAAACTCCGATTCGACGTGAAGTAACATTCACGACGAAACAGTCTCTGTTGTCGTCCTCCTAGTCTGTAACGAAAAGATTTTTGAAAAGTGTTTTAATATCATTCCCGTTTGATATAGTCCGTTTGTTGACCGTTCTTTTCTTCTTCTTCGGCGTCTCTGGTTTTTCTCAAATGTGGTTTATGTATCGATATTCCCTATTCTTTTTCTCACCTAAAAGAACGAGTGAGTTCCAAGGACTGGTTGATTTATCGATTATGTCCTTCTCCCTCATTATATCTTTTCATTTGTTTTTGCATTGCAGGGTTCCTAGGCCTATATCGCTGCTTTATAGGTGTTTCATCTTTGAGACGTATTGAACATTGTGGCACTGGTGTAACTTCTTTGACGTTCTCGAATTTCTCCCATTCTTTTTTCAGAAATGCCTTTTTGAAGACTTGGGAATATTTTTCAGACGACGAGCTCTCATTCAGATGCTGATGTATCTTGTCGAAATTTAAGATGTCTTCTTCAGGTTAGTTAATTTTTACTCGTTCCTGACCTAAAGTAATTTGGAAATTCCACCTTCCCAGTAGATTCATTCCCAGAAGAATGTCTGTTGTAAGATGTGGCATATAGTAAAGTTTTACGTCTTTGATAATGTTGTTTACTTCGCAGGAGATCGTGAAGCTTGTTGATAGTTTCACTAAATTACCGTTAGCTATTATTGCTTGAAAATTTTCTTGACGTTGCGATACTTTGTAATTTTCTAATAGGTCCTTTATTCTGTTTGCTATGTAGGATTTTCAAGATCCCGTGTCGATCAATGCTTTAAATGTTTTCGTGACCAGAATCTTAATGTCGACATATATATGGCTTTTGTCATTTGTGGTGCTGCAGGTATTATTTATTGTTGTAGAGGACCGTTGTGACCAAGACTGCCTCTGGTTATCCCGGTCACTCACTAGTTTTTCGACTTCTGGTGGAAGTTGCAGTTTCTGGTCCATATGTTCAATGTTCCGCAGTGAGAACAACACTTTTTGCTGCTAGACAACAGGTTTTCCAATCGTAATCATCTCCATCTTTTCCTCTCCCAACTGTTCCCGTTTTATCCGCGTAACCGTACGTTTCTTTCCTGTACGAAGGATATCGGGGAACGTTTCGTTCTGTATTGCCCTTTTCTAGTTTTTCTTGAATCCTAATTTCCTGTTTTACGCATTCTTATTGCTACGCTAATTGCATTAATTCCCTTAAATTTTGGAAATCGTACTGTCATTTTGTATTCAAGCCTAATATTTGTATACATCTTTTCCAATTCTTCTTGCCTGCTGAATTTTCAATGTCGTCTAATTAGTGTTTGAATATCTATTATGAAATGTTTTAAGGTCTTTTACGGTCTTTGTGTTCTATTGCTTATTTGGTTTTTGATGTCTTCCTCGAATTTTTCCGACCTTTGCCATTAGCGTAAGTTGTTTCTGAACCACATAATTGCTTTCCCCCCAAAAAATTCCGGTAAGGCTCGTTTTTCAGTATGCCGACAATCTCGATCTCAACTCGACCATTTTTCCGGCAATATCCAATCCATATCTCTCCAATTCGCCAACTAATTCTTCATTATTCAAAGGATATATCCAGCCCACTTTGCTGTCCGATGTTTCTAATCCTCCTGTGAAATTTTCTGTCGACATCTTTTCTTTGCGTTATTTTCTGCTCCTAAGATGAAATATTTTTTCCAAATCTTACTACGTTTCCCTTTTTCTCATTTCTTCTTGGAACCAATATGACAATTCATTTCTAGATTTTATTCCTTCTGAATTTTTTCTCGGGCGCTAATTTGTGATGTGCTCAACTGATTTACGCGCTACTCATTTCCCAACAGCTTTATTTATCCCCAAAATACAAAATGAAAAAGAAAACCCCCACATTGAAATTCCCAAAACAAAATACAATTTTTCATCAGACGGTCACTATTCTTCCCGTTCTGATGCTGATTTCCGCTCCCTGCTGGGCGTGGATCGCTTGCGTCCAGCCCCTAGAAGTAAATTAAAAACAACATAGTATGAATAATGATAAACGGTCGGTATACTCCCAACCAAAATACAATAAGGATGAAGAAGGTTGGTTCAAACTCATCACCTAAGAACCAGGAGGGTTGATTCAAACTCAACACTTAAGAATACAGAGGGTTGGTCCAAACTCAACACGTAAGAACCAGGAGGGTTGATTCAAACCAACACGTAAGAACCAGGAGGATTGGTTCAAACTCAACACGTAAGAACCAGGAGGATTGGTTCAAACTCAATACGTAAGAACCAGGAGGATTGATTCAAACTCAACACGTAATAACCAAGAGGATTAGTTCAAACTCAACATCGAAGAACCAGGAGGAGAGAAAGGACCTAGAGAAGGCGTACACCGATCTCAGCACGCTGACCAGACTGATTCTCCACATGATACAAAAAATTACAAAACATGTCCTTTAGAAATCCCATTTTCGTTTTGTTCGCGCATCACTGACTGACGTCATATCCAGTTGGAGAGGAAAGCTTCTCGTGGGTGTTCGCAAGCTTTGCTTATGTAATCAGAGTCGCAATTTCTCTTTAATGTTGATATCCTATTACAAAATGTTAACTTTTAAATTTTCACGGACGGAATTATATGTGGTGTCATAAAATTCTGGGTATACGTCCGTTGGTTATCGATAGAAACCTGAAAGGAAAAACAAGCGTTTTGACGTTTCGCCGGGATCACACCGAGCATCATCAGAAATGTTTTCGTTGCACGAGTCCGTCGGAAACTGATGGAAATTTCCTTAGGCTGTCGTATTTATAGGCGATTCCGTAGGTTGTATGGCGTGCCATGACCTCTTGTATGACGACCTGAATTATTTTGTTGGAAATAACTGGAGCCATGATTTTGACTGTTGTTTTCATCGCTCGTGGAATGTTGATTACTTCAAAATTTGGAAAATCATTTGTGCAATGGTTTCTTGATGATCTTGATGTGCGATAATTATTGTATTGTCATGGATGGTATTTAACTGAATTTGCGATGAAATATTGTTTGGAGATATGGAATTTCTTCTTATAAAAGCGGCGCCACACATGCGGTATTCGCCGAGTAGCGAACGTTCGGAATATTCGGGCACGAATGCTAAACAGATCCCCAACCAACAAATAGTGGTGCCCACACATTCGGTATTTGCCGAACGTGAAGCATTTTGCGAGAACTGCGAATGTATTCGCGATTAGTCGTTGTCAACATGGAAAGCGATCACGTTGCTATTTGTGCGGGCGCTTTAACAATTTTGTTAAAGTGTAAGTCATTTATAGATCGAAATTTCTAACCTACAAACGAAAAATGGAAGAACAGTTCTGAAGTTCTGAAGCCGAATTCATAATATAGTCCAGGAATGATCCCTTCGAGAGAAAAAAAGTTAACTAACAGACGGTAAAACACTTTGGCAGAAGGAAAAGATAAATTCAAGTGAATTTGATTGCCGGTGGGTGATCGACATTGATGGCAGTGGTTTAAAATTATTCTTTGCAATATTTAGCGAATCATGTGTTCACATCGAAAAATGGGCTGAAGGAATTTTGTAGATAATCGAAAACTAAACAGTTCTGAATCTGTGTATTTTTCAAAATAACCTCAAGTTTTACAAGATCTCGGCAAAAAATCGAATTTTGTCGTTTTTTTTTTCCAAAAAATGTCTATCATATTCGGAAATTTCTAAAAAATGTATACTTTTATGTGATTCTCAGTAAAAATATTTCACGAGAAAATTTTCAATGCAAAAAAAAATGAGAAAGAAAAAGAGAAAATTGAGTGAAGTTTGGGTTTATGTTGAAAAACACCCAGAAACAAAATTTCATACTTTCTGATTATGTACAACTTTTGTTCAGACTATTTTTTGAACTGAACATCTCCAAGCATTAGAAGCTACCTCAACAAACCTCGAAAATTAAATTCTCTTGGAATTAGTTTTCCTTTTTTTCATATTTTCACTTTTGTCTGCTACTATTTTGGCTCAAAAATACGGAGTTATCCTTGGTTTAATATCAAGTACACATATGATCTACAACTTTTTCTTATAGGTTTAATGCAAAAAACATAATAGCAGAATTTGTTTCGGAACCGTATGGAGAGTTCGCAAATTTCTGTCGTATGTCATACGCAGATTTTAGTGATTTGCTCAGCAAAGTAAAGCCATACATTACGAAAGAGGACACAAAATGGAGGAAGTCGATATCAGCTATAGAACGTTTGGCTATTACGTTGAGATTTTTAGCTGCTGGGGACAGTTTAAAAAGTCTTCACTACTTATTCAAGGTGTCCCATCAAGCTATTTCCAAAATAGTCCCAGAAGTATGTGCAGCAATCATTCTTGTATTGAAGGATGTTATTAAGGTGGGAGACAATATAATTTTCGTGAATAATAAAGTATATATTATGTTCCTCCACATCAGTTTCTCTCATTTCAAAAAAAATGTTACTGATTCGGTGCATCCACACCTCTTGGGCATCACCATTCATTTTTTCCAATTTTTTCGCCACTAATTCACCAAAAATTTCCGACACACTCCTTTCCTTCTTGGGCTTCTGCACAACAGTTTCCAAAATAGAAATGGCGCTATCCATCTTCCCTACTACATCGTCGTGGTTTTTAGCCATAAGTACATTTCAATTATTTCGGCTTCCAAAAACTGAAGAAGAATGGAAATCGGTTGCAGAATCATTTCAGAGAATTTGGAATTTTCGTCACTGCATTGGAGCAGTCGACGGCAAGCACATCACAATTCAAGCACCTATTAATAGCGGATCCGAGTTCTTCAATTACAAACAACAATGCAGCATAGTGCTAATGGCCATGGTGGATGCTGATTATTGTTTCATGTTCGCTGATGCTGACTGCCAAGGCAGACTGAGTGACGATGCAGTTTATAGAAATACCGAACTTTTCAAAAAAGTAACTAATAACGAATTGCAATTTCCGCCTGATGAACCGTTGCCAGGACGAACAAAATCTATTCCGTATGTGATCGTAGCCGACGATGCTTTTCCTTTAAGTAGGAAATTGATGAAGCCATTCCCAGGACAACATGAAAAATGTAGCAAATCTAGAATTTACAACTACCGATTCTCACGGGCTCGACGGGTCGTCGAAAATGCTTTTGGCATAATGGCTAGTGTTTTTAGAGTGTTAAGAAAACCATTATTGATCGATCCTGACAAAGTTGCATTGATTGTTTTGACTTGCGTTGTTTTGCATAATCATTTGAAAAGAAGTAGATCATCGCGGTGCATGTATGCTCCTCAAGGCACGTTTGATACAGAAGAAGGGGGCCAGATTTCAGAAGGTTCATGGCGGGAAAACACAGAATCTATGTCATCATTACTACCTATACAGAGAGTTCTCAGAAAGGCATCTATGGATGCTGTAGATATTCGTGAGGAATTTGCTGAATATTTTGTTGGCGAAGTTAAAGTTTCATGGTAATTTGATTGTAATTAATGCTGTTATTATTGAATTTCAGCAATATATCGAATAATATAATTTTGAACTTCTGGGTTTCAACTAATTGCCTTATTCAATAATAATTCTCTTATTCTGTGTAATTTTATTTTCTACTAATGCCAGAATTAAAGGAAATGAAAAATGTTCCTCCTATGTAACTGTATTAAAAAAAATTTAAGAATTTATTCCCCTACATCGATTTCTCCCATTTCATCCCTCATTTCAAAAAGACGTTGTTGATTCGGTGCATGCACACCTCTTGTGCATCACCGTTCATTTTGCCTAATTTTTTCCCCACTAGTATACCAAAAATTCCGGGCACAGTCCTTCCTTTTTCAGTATTATGTACGACAGTTTCAAGAATAGATATATCCATTTTTCCTACCACATCGTGATGGTATTTTCTCTTAGGTCTTTTGCATGGTAAAATAATTCCTAAAAAAGTATTAAGAAATAGATTTTCATAAAGAGAATACTTTCACCGGAACATACCATCATTGATCGTTTCTACCTCTGAACTGTCTTGTGATGTTTCCTGACTCGCATTTTCTTCAATAGTTCTGTCCTGAAAAAAGGAAAAAACAAGTTACAATCTATCATCATTTTTAGTCGTAAGTACTGCATTAGAGCAGTCGACGATAAACACAAATTCAATAAAAAAAATTTTTTATAGATATTAAACTTGAGAGAGAAATTCAGATGCTGGGGGATTGCCAAGACCAATTTTTTTTTTATTAGGAAAAATTCTCGGATGTTTCTTGCTTTTTTGAAAAAGTTTTTTCACTTCCATTTCTCATATCATAGTATACAGAAAGAAAAATATAAAATTCAAACGTATACTTACTTCAGAGCTAATGGAAATACGTGGTTGATCTTTATCTCCGAGGAACGAAGCCATTCGTGAAAAAGCGAACCATTTCGGTTGATAAATATCATCGGTAGATGCTCCACTTTTCATGCTGGTCTTCATTTTTTGGAGACACGTTCTAAAGGACGCCATCAATGAATCCTTTTTTTTTTTCAAATCGGACACGGAATATTTGTACCCCATTTGGCTTTCGATGTATTTCCAGGCGTCATGTACATCGTTTCGATTTTTATGATCTGGATGAAACGCTTGCCATATTATCGGCTGCGTTTCATAAATTTGTAGAAAGGACAAAACGTCTTCATTGGACCATTCCATTTGCTGAGAATATGATAAAAAAAATATCAATACAAATACGTATGAAAAATTTGTTTGGTTTTTAAAATAAAGACTTACCGTTTCTATGTTGCAAAATATTAAAACGCGTACAAGAAAACTTCACCCTTTCGTCACAAGTGTAGCAGCAAAACTGATAAGTTTCATCAACCCTTGCGTTGGTAAATTTTGCAGATGTACATGTGTTCTTCGGCGATTATCGCAATAGGAGATAAGCGGCTTTTTACAAGCGCCACCACATTAACCACCGGTGTCTTTGAATTCAATGAACCACTCGAAACGGGATTCAAATTCGGGGCGATTTCCCCCAACACAGAATATACCTCCAAGTAAAATTAAATATTTTTCAAGAAGCAGACGACTTAATGGAAATGGAATTTTTCGTTCATTGATATGTAACGAGTTTTCAAAGGAAATTTTATGGAGAATATTTGTATTCCAAAAACCATACAAAAACAATAATTGAGTTTCATTCATTCAATATGGATCTATATTTAAAATTTCATTATGATAGTTTGAACATTGCGAGAAAAATAACCAATAAATATTATCAAAACAGCGCGCGTGGTAGAAAAGTGCCCGTCCAAATATGTGGCATGGTCCTCAGAACATTCGCGAACGAATGTTCCGTCGCTTTGACCGACTCGGAATACCGAACACCGAGCACATTCGACTTGGCAAATACCATGGAACTATAATAGTAAGAGGAATGGACATGCAATGCGTAGAATGCGAATTGTTTTGTAACACACACTCAGCGCGCTTGTTAAGTGCGAACATAAAGCAGTGGCGTAACATAGGTTATTTTACATGTTACTTCCAAATTAGTTTCTGAATTAATGGGATAGTCTATATCGAAACATCGAAAATAAACACTGTATTTGAAAATGTTTTGAAGAATTTGTTCCTTGAGAAATGAAATTTCGGGGTTCAACGAAAATTACATGTACAATAATTATTAATGTGTTTATTGATTTTGAAAAATTATTGTTTTTGTCAGTCTGCTTCGTAGTCTATTTAAGTCTATTTTGGAACTATGTCGATTTTTCAACTCATGGTGAATTCTCAAATTGAAATATGTTTCGAGAACAGCCTTTGCCAGAGATGGACCATGATTCCTTTCTGGTTCATCATCATACATATGCGATAGAAAGACATTGAAAACCATTGGATCGATATTTCTTAGAGCAGTAAGCACCAAACGTGTTAGCAAATTATCATACTTCTTACCAAAAAATCAAAACCTTTTTCTGACCATCTGAATGTTTTCTCGGCTTCTCTACAAATATCTATAACAAATTGCGAGGCATTTGTCAAATAGCCCATGCTTTTTCTCAGTTGCAGTTTCGATTTTGTGCTATCACATTCCAGTATAGAAGCACAATCTTCACAGTTAATCCTTCCTATTATTTTTTTCGTTACAAAGCCAGCTATATAAATTATCACATCATTTGAATACTCGGTAAGGTGCCAGTTTTTCGAGTTTATGACGTATGAATGATCTTCTTGACTAGAGTCTTCAAAAATTTCTGCTTTACTATCAGAGTTCACAGTTTTGTTTTTCAGAGGTAACAAACTAGTTTCGTCAACACTTGTTACATTGGCAGCGATTGAAGCCTTGACGTGCGTGTGTAATAATAGCCTCTTAAAAGCAGATTCAAATTGTCTGGATGTTGGGTTATTGTTAAATCCACCTCTACTTCTTATTGAACTGAAAAAGATCTCCAAATGATCTTGGGATAACTTATAACTCAATAAGAAGTTGAGAGGTGGACTATCACAGTCGATCAAATCTTTATAGAGTCCTTTGACACTAACGATATTTATTAAGAACCCCAAAAAGCCGGTCTCAGAATCCGAATTTATCAGTTTTCTCCCATTTTCTAAAGAGAAACCTTTGATGTAGTTATAACATTTATCGAGGAAAGAAAAAATAAAATTGCATGTTTGCCTAGAAAGAGGTTTTCCATATAAAGATTTGGAGTATAAATTTCTGCAATTCAATACGTCGAATAAATTGTTGAACATACAGCAAAAATGTGCAGTATGTTCTGCATTATTGAACTCTGTTATTTTCAAATCTTTCTCTAGGTAAATTAATGCATCCGATACGCTTTTACTGAGAGTTTGCGTGGCTAACTTTACTCTCATTTTTTCTTTATCATAATTTATATGTCGAAGCGTTATCTTTATGCCTGCATGGAGTCCAATATTTGTTTGTGTAGTAACAAGATTTTCGGTATGTCTCCATTCAATTCTGTTTGAACCGTCATCAAGCAATTTTTTCTTAGAACCCAGAGTGTTTCGGACCAACTTAATCATGTGGCTTGGGTCTAATATGATATATATTTTAGAATTTCGATAAGGGCATAAAAACCAAGGTTTTGGAGAATCCCGATTAGAGAAATCTGCCCCAAGAATTTCAGCCATTTTGAAGTTGGTTGGTAAACCATCAAATGTGATAGTAACTTCAGTAAAATAGAGGCTTTGTCTTCAGCAGTCACACCGTTTGTAAAAAAATAGGCAACAGGAACTTTATAAATTTCATTCAAAAAAACAATCATATAAACTAAGACTTCTCTTGCTTCCTCTATTTTGTGATCCTGCTTACCAATAAAACCTCTGAAATCGCAAATTCCTTTAAATTTTCCGTCATTCCATTCGATCAGTTTTCTTATGGCAATCTCATCCATTAGAAGAGCACCCACCAATTCTTTATTTTCGCTTTTAGCATTCTCAACTTTGTCCTTGATACCTATTGGAGCTAGTTTGTTGAATCCAGGTCCGCTTTCTATGTTAGAGTACCATCTGCGTAAAGTTCGAGTTTCCGGAAAAGTATTATTAAAAGTGCTTCTCACATATGAATAAGCTCGAGGAGAGTAGAAGTGCAGTGTGAGAGCAAATGCCCTCAATTCTCCTGAATATTTAATAATCTTTCAAAGATTATTTTTGTTGGTCCAGAAATTGATAACTGTGAAAAATGTTCATGAATCAGTTCAGAAAATTTACTTACTTTCAAGGCATCTTCCATACTATCTCCCACATGAAAATTTTTCCGAACATTATTTGTTAGTTCTTGGAGGTTCTTAATGGATGATTTTAGACGACGAACTTGTTGGGCCAGTGTTCGATTTCTGTTTCTCAAACTTGATACGGTTTTCTTAGATAACCAAAAGTTTTTCGTTGGCTTGGGTTTTCCAAATGACGAATAGTATAGTCCCCAAAGTATCTTGGCTTTGATAACAACCGTTTTTTCCTACCAAAAAAAGTTTAAAAAATTAAATTTTATTAATTTTCCAATATACTTCGATATTTTTTGTTTCCCCGCAAAAGAAAAGCTACTAGAGCTGTACGATTCACATTTAGAAGGGGAACTCAAACTCGATGTCTTTTCAGAATCATATGTCTCATTTGTTTGGAAAAGAGAAGTTATATTTGGATCAGTTTCTGGTGAGACGTTAATATGCTGAACGTCAAATTATTCGGTGAAGATTTTATTGTGTATAAATTTTCGTCACTTCCATAATTTAAGTGGTTCCTAAAATTTTGAGTTATAATAATTATTATCATTGATCAATCTCATATTTGTTCAAAGGGATTTCACTCTTTAAGACGTATTATTATGTAAATAATGTAACATGTACAGTGTTCAACAAGATGACCAACCGCACATTTGAAGTTTCAGTTGGAGGATCCTTCAATTTGAAAGAAACAGCCGATACCACCGCGAAGGCAGATGTCGTGATTCATATTTCAGTTGGAACGTATATACAGTATATATTGTGAGGAAGATAGAAGATTTTGGCGAGCCGCTGCCGGTCAAGGGGCGCAGACGCGGGTACTGCTCGGGGAAACACAGATGAAGAACGAGCAGTTCCGGATGGTTGCTCCAATTGCCCGGATTAATTCTTGCCGCTCTATTATTCTCTTTTTTTTTTGTTTGTTTTTTTTTGTCACGTATTAAATTCTTACATCAGAAGTGAGATCTAACTTACGCCTTGTGATCGCTCTGCTATTTAGAACTATAAACACGATAAACAATACAAAATCGATTGCACTAGTGCATTACGAACAATTTGCTGAGTGTTGTGTTCCACGATCGAGATGAACGCAAGAGGAGACACTGAGAACGACGACAACCCGACAGCGAACCTGTTTCATGAATTGGTCAAGGTATTGAAGTCTCAGAAATCGAGTACCGAACAGGTGGATTTACCTTATTTTCGTTCCAACGCAAACGAATCCAACAAATGGGTGAGTCATGTAGACGATATTAAAAATGAACTTGGATGGTCCGATATTCAATTGTTGTCTAGAATCGGTCGATATTTGCTAGATGATGCTAAAATTTGGTCTGAGCGATGGAACCCAGATGTACGAACTTGGGAAAATTTTCAAAGAGAATTTCAAGAAGCTTTTCCGCCAAAACGTAATCTCGGTCGATTCTTAGAAGAAGCGGCGAAATTTAACAGTTCCTTCACAAATACATACGAAAGTTACGTTCACGAAAAATCTGCGTTGTTAAAGAAATTACGTGCGAACTGGTCCGAACGTGATTTAGTCGAATTAACAATTCACGGAACTTTAGAACCCGACGTGCGTAATGCCGCAATGAATGCAAACTGTAACAAATTGTCGGAATTAACAGTTTTTCTCTCAGTGTTTAATAAATCGATGCGTCATTCCCAAGATGTTCGGGTTACACCATCAACTACGTCAAATGACAACAAAAGGAAATTTACGGGAAATCATTCGACGAAAATATGTCATCTTTGCGGACTTGCAGGTCATGTGAAAGCAAATTGTCGTAAACGTATCAAATCACTATCAAGCACTAGTTTTGTTCCGAGGCAGGAGAAAGAATCAATTGTTCACTTTTAGATTCTCACGGACGGAATTGTATGTTGTACCATTTATATTCTGGGTATACATCCGTTGGTTCTCGCTAGAAACCTGGAAGGAAAGACAAGCGGTCTGACGTTTCGCTGGGATCACACCGAGCATCATCAGAGATGTTTCCGACTGTCTCGTGCAGCGAAAACATCTCTGATGATGCTCGGTGTGATCCCAGCGAAACGTCAAAACGCTTGTCTTTCCTTCCAGGTTTCTAGCGATAACCAACGGACGTATACCCAGAATATCAATGGTACAACGAAAAAATCAATTGTTTCAAAACAAGCGTCAAAGGATGTCTGTTCTTTCTGTGCAAAACAAGGTCACCACGTATCAAACTGCTTCACAAAGGTTTCGATTGAGAAACGAAAAAATATAAACTTTTGTCGAGTGCAAGTGACCTCGGGCGCAACTGAAATTTTTATTGAAGGGTTTCGTTTCCTTGCTTTGATCGACACGGGAGCAGATATGTCATTGATATCCGAGAAGTTTGTAAATCGTTTCCGAAATAAAGTGACGAGTTTTAAAATTATATTGAAAGGTATCACCAATGTTACGATTACATCAACAAAACAATTTCAAGGTCATACGAAAATTTCGAATATTGAGACTTACATCACTTTTGCGTTTGTACCGGATGAATGTCTCGATTATGACGTATTTATAGGGCGAGATTTATTCAAAGATGAATCATTAGTTACCATAACAGACCATCAAGGATCGTCAGTGATAAGACGCGAGTTACCCGTTGTAAACAGAGTGTCGCATAGTTTAGATTTTCAACTATGTGAAATAATAGTACCTTCTGAGATTCGAAATGACGTTCAAACATTATTACAAGATTTTGGTCAAATGATAACAACTGGTAACAAAGTACGGCCGGTTAACAATACAAGCTTCAAAATTAGGTTAGAAAAAGACGTCGTTAATCGCGCACCATACCGTCTTGCCCCAATTGAGAGAGAAGCTGTTCGGGAAATTGTAGCAGATCTCATGATGAATAACATCATTCGTCCAAGTGAATCCCCGTTTGCCAGTCCAGTCATTTTAGTAAAAAAGAAAAATGGAGACTACCGTTTATGCGTTGATTTTCGAGAACTGAATCGAAACACTATTAAAGATAAATTTCCACTACCTCTTATAAAGATCAGCTCGACAGGCTAGGAAATGGTTGTTTGTTCACTTCTCTAGACATGGCTTCCGGTTTCCATCAAATACCGATCCATGAGGAATCGATTGAAAAAACTGCTTTTGTAACACCCGACGGACATTTTGAATATCTTCGAATGCCATTTGGCCTGGCTAATGCTCCGGCAGTTTTTCAGAGGGCAGTTAATTTGGCACTAGGTCCTTTAAAAGATACCACAGCTCTTGTTTATCTCGATGATGTTTTAATTCCCAGTACAACACATGAAGAAGGTTTAATTAAATTACGTCAAGTACTAGAAGCATTAAATGCCGCTGGTTTTTCTTTGAATATTAAAAAGTGTCGATTTTTACAACCAAATGTGGAGTATTTAGGTAGAGAAATATCAAGCGAGGGTATTAGACCGGGAAAAGTCAAAATTCAAGCACTATCCGATTCGCCTATTCCAAGCAATGTAAAACAAGTGCGCCAGTTTATGGGGTTGGCAGGCTACTTTCGAAAATTTGTTCCTGACTTCGCTTCCAGAACCGCTTGTATAACTCGGTTAACTAAACAAAATATCACGTTCGAATGGAATTACGAACAAGAAAAGGCGAGGCAATATGTTATACAGCATTTGACTTCTAGACCACTGCTTGTCGTTTATAATCCAGGGTTACCAACGGAACTTCATACTGATGCCAGTAGTATCGGTTACGGAGCAGTATTCATTCAAAAACATTCAGCTGAATCAAAGGTAGTGGCATATTTTAGTAAGCGCACGACAAATATTGAATCCAAATACCATTCGTATGAACTAGAAACTCTTGCTATTGTACAAGCTCTGAAGCATTTCCGTGTTTACTTGCTTGGTATCAAATTTACTTTAGTCACCGATTGCAACGCAGTAAAATCCACATCTACAAAAAAAAATTTAGTGCCCCGCATAGCTCGTTGGTGGATTTACATGCAAGATTTTGATTTTGAAATTGTGTACCGTAAAGGAAGCAATCTTCCTCATATAGATTACTTAAGTAGAAATCCTGTGAGTAAAATTTGTCGAGTTGCTCACAACAATTGGGCATACATCGAACAAAAAGCAAATGCGGAAGTAGAAGATCTTCTAGAACGACTTCGAAACGGTGAAATTGATCCTAAACAATACGTGGAAAAAGACGGTATGCTTTATCACAAATGTTTTAATGCCGATGGAACAGTGAATTTACAGTGGTACGTTCCTAGACAAAGTCGGTTAGGATTAATACGGATTTTTCACGACGAACAATGTCACATTGGTTATGAAAAGACACACAATTCCATAGCTGAATATTTCTGGTTTCCACGTATGCGAGATTTCATTAAACGTTATATTAAACATTGCGTCATATGTGCTGTGAAGAAAACTAGAAGTGGACCTTTACAAGGTTATATAAACCCAACGGAAAATCCAAAAGAACCATTCCACACCTTACACATAGATTGTTTGGGCCCTCTTCCTGTATCCTCCGAGGGTTATAAGCATATACTCGTTATCGTTGGCTCATTTACTAAATACTGCGTTTTAATGCCCTTAAAAACAGTTACTACCGCCTAAACTCGTGAAAAATTACAGGGGGTTTTAGCATTATTTGGCACACCGAAAAAAATCGTGATGGATGCTGGAACGACGTTTAAAAATACAACTTTTCCAAAATATTTAGACGAGTGGAAAATTCAGTACCATTTTGTGACTCCTGATATTCATAGAGGTAACGGGCAGGTAGAGAGGTATATGAGGACAATCAGAAATTTGATGAGGATCGAAAAACAAATTAAGTCAGAATGGCCGAGTGGGTTGTGGAAGATCCAATTGGTGCTCAATAGTACTACATAAAAATCGACCGGATCAACACCATTGCAGTTGCTATTGGGGATTCGGAATAGGACCCAACTGATCCAAGCTGTGTTGAGGGATGTGTCCAAGGACTTAACACCAATACGGAGTAGGTCTCTGGATAGGAAACGCGTGGCTGAAAAGTTGTCCAGTAAACAGGGTTTCGAAGAAATAAATCGCAAGAGGCGGGAAACTATTAGATATTCGGTCGGTGATTTTGTTCTTATGCATTGGGATTCGCAAATGCATATTAGTAAAAGTGAATATGAATTCCTGGGACCGTATGAAATCGTTCGTTGTTTGCCAAATGGTCGTTATGAAATTCAGAAAGTGGGAACAAAAATATTTACTAAAGCAGCGAAGGAACAACTTAGACCATGGCCCATACAATGGAGCCTAACTTGCGATATGAGTGAGGTTCTGGAATTTGATGTTGAAAGGAATCCAGGTGAGATTTCTACATTAATTTAATTTTTGTCGTTCTCTGTCCCGTTAGTGGTAGAGACGGATGGATGGCTGAGGTCTCCACATTATTTAATTTGATTTTTGTCGTTCTCTGTCCCGTTAGTGGTAGAGACGGGTGGGTGGCTGAGGTCTCCACATTATTTATTTAATTTTTGTCGTTCTCTGTCCCGCTAGTGGTAGAGACGGGTGGGTGGCTGAGGTCTCCACATTATTTGTTCACTTTTAAACTAATCTTGGTCTCTGTTCAGTACATAGTAGGAATAGATGCCAACGGATATAAGAAAAAAAAAAGTTATGATTCAGAATTTTTCTTCCTTTTGTTATACAGAAAATGTAAACAGAAGAGTGCCGAGAGCGTCACTCCGGTCAGGAATGGCCCTGTAAGGAAGATAGAAGATTTTGGCGAGCCGCTGCCGGTCAAGGGGCGCAGACGCGGGTACTGCTCGGGGAAACACAGATGGAGAACGAGCAGTTCCGGATGGTTGCTCCAATCACCCGGATTAATTCTTGCCGCTCTATTATTCTCTTTTTTTTTCGTTTGTTCTTTTTTGTCACGTATTAAATTCTTACAATATATTAAATCGTTTTCCTTAAGGAGTAAACTTCAAAAATTGACGCTTACGCTGTTTTCCGAATTGGTAAGAGGCAAACTTCCTTTTATGATACGTTTTCTTTTATTTACTTTACGAAAACAATCTTGTGTAAAGTGATTGGAACAAAGAAAAAATGTTTTATTATCAAGCAGGGGCTCATTCCAAGAAATGCTCTGCAACCACTTTTTTTCTCTTCTTGATCCTTAGGGAGGCTGAAAAATAGCGTTTTCTGAGTTGAAGTGAATCAGAACATCATTCGCATGAAAAATAAAATTTCTGACGGTTTTATTGCAACGCATGGATATTTTAGTCCAAACTGCGCCAGAGGCAATTTTGTGTACAAAATCCTATTGCCCAAGTTTGAATCATCATTGAAGAGGGGTGCCTCAAAAAATTAAGAACAAGAAACTATGGTCTAATATCACGGGATTTTGTTACACAAATATGAAACAACCACTGACGCTTGGACTACATATTTTATCGAATTCAAATAAATTCCGCACGCCTATGGTACGTACCTATGCAAGCTAACCTCTCCTCCTACAACATAGGTGAATCCACACAAAAAACACTTGTTAGGTATCTCTTTGTCACTTCTAATGAACAAATGAATAAATGATCAGAATTATTAATTATAAAATAACTAATTTTTCAAATAATACTGGATTCTTATATCTAAATGCATCAAATGGGCATTGCAATATCTACAATTTATCCGAATAGTCACGACAACTTGACCATTAAATTTGAATATTGTCATTATGAAACAGTAGGCAATTGGGCATTGTGGTATTATAATCCGACAAACTTCTGAAATAGAACCTATTTATATTATATTCATATTTTCTAAGACAAATAATAATTAAAATAATTTCCTTTTCATCGCTATTGAAAATCAACGTGACAACGGTGTTTCGAAATCGAGTATCTCGATTGTGATTGGCGACATTATGCAACTATCTCTTTCAATGATGTTGTCAGCAGCGTTTGTTTACTGTCCATTCCTTTTATTATAGTTCCATGGCAAATACCGAACTACCCTTCTACACATCTAGGAGTTTGGCAACTTCTCGCTCGCTACTCGGCGAATACCGCATGTGTGGCGCCGCCTTAACAGTCTTTCAAACATTCGGCAAGAAAAGTGCATCATCTCTTCTATTCAATTCACCCTGAGTTTTGATTTCAATACCCTCTCTGATGAGTCTCGTTCTGAAATGAGATTTATTAGTAATTTCTTCACATGTCTCGAAATTTATTTTATGTCCAGTTCGATGTTCACGCTGGAAAAATGCTGATCTTGTTTGTTTCTAATAACGAGCCTATGTTCATCTAATCCAGCAGAAATACGTCTATCAGTTTGACCCACGTACGATTTCTGACAGTCATTGAATTTTATAAACACCATGGTTTTCAAGTTTCATTTTGTCTTTGGGGTTACCGAAAATTCGAGCTATGGTGTTATGTGGCTTGTAAGTGACTCGTATGTTTTGTTTTTAAAATGCGACCTATTCTGTCAGTGGTGCCCCTAATATAAGGAAGGGTGACATTTTTCACAAATACTGGTTCGTTTTCTCCTGGCTGTCTATTGCTGTGACTTTGGCGAAGAGCGTTTCGTATTTGCTTGGACTTGTACCCATTCTTTCTTAAAGCATTAGTTACGTTATTAAGTTCATGAGGTCGTTTGTGGTCATCGGCTAAACGTCTACAAATTAAGGTGTTAGCAACAGATTGTAGTTGTGATGGATGATGGTGTGAAAGAGCATTCAGGTATCTGTCAGTGTGTGTCGGTTTCCTGTAAACTGTATGACTGTAGTGTTGCCCCGAATCTTTAGAGATTAAAACGTCGAGAAATGCCAATTTGTTATCTCCTTCTATTTTAGTGGTGAATTGTATATTAGGATGTTGAGTGTTTAAAAATGTCAAAAAATTGTCAAATTCATTTTGTCCATGTGACCATATGATGAAAATATCGTCCACATATCTAAGCGCCATAATTTAGGTTTTAGAATTGTTTGATCCAGAGCCTTTTTTTCGGAATAAATGATGAATAGATTCGCTATAACAGGAGAAAGAGATGAACCCATCGGAGCACCAGCAATTTGTTTGTACATTTAACAATAGAAAGAAAAATATGTGTTTTTTAAACAATGTTCAGCTAAGTCAATGACATATTGTGGAAAAGATTATCACTGGAAATCAGTTGTAAAGCTTCATCAACAGGGATGCTGGGGTACAACGACCTCACATCTAAACTGGCCAAAATATCACTGTTATCAATTTGAACATTTCTTAAGATTTGAATAAAATGTCCAGAATTTCTTACGTGCGAATCGGCTTTTTCTATTTCAGGTTGCATAATTTTTGCCAAAAATTTCTCAAGTTTTTGGAGAGGAGAGTTAAACGCACTAACAATGGGTCTTAGAGGATATCTGGCTTATGAACTTTTGGTAACCCATAGAGTTTTGGACATCTGCTAGATTCTTCTCGTGGTATTAGTCGTTTTTGTCTTTCAGGATCGATTGGTGAATTTTTAGTTTTGGATTTAGTTGTCCTTTCTTAGTATGCAGTCGGATTTCTGGAAACTGCTTTATATTTTATTTTTTTTTTTATTTATTTAATGTCATTACCAAATCGGTTTAACATAAGTAATTTAAAATCTATCCAATATTAATATCACAATATTAATAAATTAACACGTACCCATAAATAATAATATATAATAATATATAATAATAATATAATAAATTCTTGAATTGACTAATAGCACTTTTTCAACAAATATTTATATATAACATTTCTAAATCTGTCACATCCCAATAGTCTGACTCCAGGTGGCAACATATTGAAAAACTTACGGCCATAGTAGGTTATCCCAATTTTCATCCTATTAATTCGATGATAGTCTGCGCAAATATTATATCTATATCTGGTGTGATACGAATGAATGTCACTGTGAGTCACATAGGAAGCCAAATTCTGCCTAACATGAAGTAAACACAAGAAAATGTATAACAACGGGACAGTCAGGATCTCAAATCATTGGTGAGCGTAACTGCAGTCAGCCCTATAATCTAATCTAGTAATGATTCTAACTGCTCTCCTTTGTAAGGGAAATATGCATCCCACAGAAGTTGCTTGTCCCCAGGCCAGCAAACCATAAGAAATTTTAGAATGTATACACCCGAAATGTAAGGATCGTAGAACAGAATCAGAGACACATCCGGCCATAATCCTGAGTGCAAAAATTCCCGATGCTAACCGTTCAGATAAATCTAGAATGTGATAGTTAAAAGTTAGTCGACCATCAATCTTTATGCCCAAGAAAGATACAGGCTCGTTTCATGTCGCATCCGTATTACGTAAAGTCATAATAAGGCTTCTAGTCTTATTAATATTTAAAGTCAACCTATTTGCACAAAACCAATCAGACACACGAGTCTGTCCCTCTTCTACCAATTTACGTAGACCCAGTAAATTATGACAGCTTCTCACAACCGTCGTGTCATCAGCAAACAATATGAGGCCAGTATTAGGTCCATTACACTCTAAATCATTGATAAAATTCAAAAACAATAATGGGCCCCAAACTGATCCCTGAGGAACTCCATAATGCATCTGAAGCATTGAAGATTGGTCTTGGAGTATATCACTCATTTTCTGTTGATAATCGGTTTTATTTACTAACACAGTGTAGTTGCCTTTATCTGCTTTCAGAATAACAATATCTCTATTAATTTTTAAGTCTTTCAAAGGACGATATTCGTCTTGCGTCAAATTTGGAACATGTGGTCGGCAATTTCGAAGGATTCTAGAAACCTTATCATGGCTTTAGTTATTTCTAACAAAATAATTCAGGTCGTCATACAAGAGGTCATGGGACGCCATACAACCTACGGAATCACCTATAAATACGACAGCATAAGGAAATTTCCATCAGTTTCCGACTGACTCGTGCAGCGAAAACATTTCTGATGATGCTCGGTGTGATTCCGGCGAAACGTCAAAACGCTTGTTTTTCCTTTCAGGTTTTTAGCGATAACCAACGGACGTATACCCAGAATACTTATGATACCACATATAATTTTCTCTTCCTCGTTTCACTTGCATCAACAAGACTTTTATTCAAATTCCGTATCCGAAAGTGCATTCTGCATTTGAAAAATAACATTTCAACTTTTTCGGGGCACTGTATATGTTTGGTGTGGTCCATTAGGTTTTCAAAATAATTTTTTCTGATACAAATTGTTTCTCCATTTATGGCGTTAAATATACCCTCTAATTGTCCCATTTCATCCATAAATGACTTCAACGGTTTAACCAACCAATCTTCACTCAAATGATCAACCACGTGTAAGTATTGGAATCAATAGAGGTTAGTAATTCATCCTTCCTAATATTTTACATAAGTAGCCTGCAAGATTTTCAAGACCATCGAACGCAGCATGATTAAGCTCATTTTCAAAGTCTTCGCGAACTACATCAGGCTGGTTAGGAATTACTAATCCCTGAAAACACTGCGATCCTCAACAATCGTCTGTCATCGAAATGCTAGGAGTAGAATCTTGTTCAACATTTCCGTGATTAGAAAAAGCGACATCATTCTGTCCTAGTATTAACGACCTCAACCGGTATCGAAATTCCAGTGTATTTGAGTGATCATGGAGATCTCCTCGGGATCACACAGAACCGAAATAATTTTCGAGAACATCTTGATTCAGTCTGTACGTCAGGATATATAATATCGAAAATTCCTGCGACAAATCATGGAGCAATCCTTTCAATGAATTGTTGGTGATAATGATTCCTAAAAATAGTAACCAAGAAATGAAAAAAGCTAAAAATCTAATCAAATAAAAAAACCTTTTTGAAATGGCATCAGAACAAACTTTCCTATCACTTTCATCGATTTCATTGTCTCCGTCATTTCATCGATAATACCGTTCTGAACTTCGATCGCAAGTCCGTACGCTTTCATTCGTTCTCGACTATCTATCTCTGGGACCCTTACATTGAGGCAATCGAACCAATCATTTACCTACTCAGAATTGTGGAATATTAATTAATAGATACCAATATATTTTGAATATGACTAAAACAGATCTTACCAACTAGAAGAAATCTGCATAAGTTTCCCAGTTTTATTTCCTAGCTCATTATTCGTTCCTCTTCTCATTATAGCGCATGAAATTGTATGGGAGAATAATTTTGCCGCCAGCTTGACTTTTCGTCTCCTGACAACACGGCGCTTCAAAAGAGGTACTGTTGAACAATGCTTTATTGGTACCCGATTTGCGAAAGAATTTATTATCGGTCGGCAAGATTACGGAAAATTTTTCCTTATTAGTCCTTTAAGGACTACGAGTTGTTTTGATAACCGCAGCGCGTCGGTTATCGACAAGAACGGGAACAAAATACTCGTCGCGGATAAAATAAACGGACTGTATTATATTCGAACTAGGGATGTTACGAAGCTTCGACTCCGACTCCGATATATCGGAACTTCTGATAGAAAGTCAACATTCGGTTCCGACTTCGACTCCGATCATTTTTATGTCGGAGGTTTTGGAGAATCATTGTTGTTTTGCAAATATGTTTCGTTTGTAAACTGAAATTGAATCGAACCTGTTGAGCGGTCGGTAGATAAAAAAATTATTTTCGTGTAATTTAATAGGGATATATTTCTTGTTCTCAATACAAGTGGGACCGATATAATTTCTGTTTTGTATTTGGTGCCATTCAAACTCTGAATAGCGTTGATTAGATATTTTTCTAATACCTCGCCCACGAGATGCAATAACAGACTCCTTAGTTCAGTTTTTTGCGAGTAGCTTTTCATATTCGCTTTGTATTCCATTGAGTGAAACAGTGATTTCTCGACTCTTGATTTTACTTCCTCGTCCGTCGAAGTTTTTTATAATTCATAAAATGATGTCGGTTAAGCATAAAAGAAGTGCAATTTGGAGTTACTTTAGTGAAATTAACGTAAATAGTGCGAAATGCAACACTTGCGAGAAAATATACTCTAGAAAAGGACATTTGAAAGCAATACATGTTGATAAGTATGAAGAATTAATCGCGGCTAAAAAACAACGAGATTCGAAAGAAGATGCTATGAAAATGTCAACTCCGTTAATCGAAGCCAAAAAGCAGGTATCCTTGCACCAATTTCTGGATAAGAAGAAAAAATGGGATGCATCGCATCCTAAATCAAAAGAAATTGACAAACTCGTTTCGGAAATGATCGCCTTGGACGATTTGCCTTTCAGTTTCGTGGAATCTCTAGGATTTGTTCGACTTTTGCAAACTTTGGCGCCAAATTATAATATTAGCCGCCAGTTTTTTACTCAAAATATTTGTGATGATATATATTCTAAAATTGGGCAAAAGATTATCTCATTCTTGAAGGACTTCTCCAAACTTTCATTC
Organism: Novius pumilus; assembly: GCA_020654155.1. NCBI lineage: Eukaryota > Metazoa > Arthropoda > Insecta > Coleoptera > Coccinellidae > Novius > Novius pumilus. Next base: position 35,997 of record JAIFOV010000661.1, read on the forward strand.
ACCACAGACATTTGGTCTGAGCCTAGCGCAAATGTATCGTTGTTAAGTTTAACAGCACACGGAATAACGCAAGATTTTAATCGCATTAAAGTCATTTTAAAATGCCAACCACTTTCTGAACGCCATACAGAGGAAATAAATAGCGAAAAACTAACGAATATTTTCTTCGAATGGGGAATTGGAAGCAACCAAATTCATTGTTGTATTCGAGACAGTGGGTCAAATATAGTAAAAGCAATGAAATTGAATAATATGCGAGTTATTAGTTGCACTGTACACCAGCTACAACTCTGTGTGCGAAATACGTTGTCTAAATATAAAGATGCTACATCTTTAATAAGTAAATGCAAAAGTGTAGCAACTCATTTCAACCACTCCATACTCGCACAAAATGAATTACAACAAATTCAGAAACAGCAGCGCAATCAACAACCTTTAGGCATAATACAGGATTGCAACACAAGGTGAGAATAATAAATTCTACAGCATTGAATTTTATCGTATTATTGATTCAAGAAATAACGTAAAATTATGGAATACGGGTCTGTTAAAATAATATTTCTTTCAAAAATGTATTATTCTCATATAACTTGAAAAGGTTATTAAGAATTCCAACCATTATATTACTTATCATTGTACGATCAGTAACTGTATGTCATTTACATAGATATGTTTAATTTCTCCGTTCTGTATTTTTTTATAGATGGAATAGCACATTTTATATAATGGAAAGGCGTTTGAAAATTGAGGACTCGAAATGTTTGTATTCTAGCAAGCACAATATTCCTCAAATTTCGGCAGAAGAATGGTTACATCTGAATTGTTTGGTATCAATATTGCAGCCGTTTGAAGAAGCTACCCGAAATTTAAGCGACAGCAAAGCCAGTATTTCTTCTATCATTCCCCTTCTTCAGGTCCTCAAACAGAGCCTTGAGGTGCAGATGAAAGAGGAACAAAGATCAATTATCAAAAATTTAATTGATGATGTCAATACAAAATTTGCTGAAATTTACAATAATGATTTATTCACTATAGCAACATATTTGGATCCCCGTTATAAATCAAAATTTTTCAGTGTAAGGCCGCACCTATATTGGACCCGTAAGTCGAACGATCCGTTAACGCTCGTAGAAGGTCGTCGTCGGTAGAAAAACAAACGCTTACTTCCTTTCGGAGATGCCTATATTGGACGCGCAATCTCCAAATCGTTAACGCCCGTAGACGGGCGACCGATCGACCGAACAGACGTGTTTGTTTCGAAGCGGGAATCGGGCCCGACGCAACGCTAGAAGTGCACAATGTACCATTTGGAATAGTTGAATTTTCACTATGAAATGTCACAGATTACGCTGATTATGAGAAGCACACGACAAACGAACTATTAATTTCAATTTTAGAACAGACTATCGGTATTTTCATACATGCGATATTGAATGTCAGGTATATTTCGTAAAAAACGGAAAATATTCCATAATCAACTAGCGAAGTCGATTTTTTTATCCATTTATTGCCCACCCCACGGCAAGTTTTCAATGGACAATCGTCGTAAAAATGTATAGATTTATGAAATATTTTATAGCTCTCCGTGTGCCCTTTCTTTCTTCGGAAATAAACCTTATAATAATAACAACGAACCATTTACTCAAATTTCATAAACATCTTTCTCGTTTCAGAACGGCTTGTTTCTGTTATATATCAGATAAAGTTCGTACGTACCACCGTTGACACGGCATAATTTTGTGAGGTAGTGTATTACGAAGTATTATGACGGGAAAAATTGATAGGGACTTATTAATAGAGCTTGTACACAATGAAACTCATCTGTGGGATCAAGGAGAGAAAGGATATCACAATCGCGATGTAAAATGTGAATTGTGGCAATCGAATTACTTTCCCAAGACTGTCCAAAATAAAAATTGTTCCTCAGAGTCACTCATGTTATTCACGCGGCGAGTCTTTTCAATGAACTTGTCGGGAGATGCCTGGGTCCAATGTAGGCGCTTTCATCGTCTGAAGTCGTTTTCTTTCGGTCTGCTTTCACTGGATCGCAACGGATCGTTCGAATTACGGGTCCAATATAGGTGGGGCCTAACTATTAAGGAGAAGGTAGAATCTCAGTTATTGCTGCTACTTCAAAACGCAAATTGTGCTAAACTAACCAAAACAAACGTGACATACAATGATGAGAAGTGTAACAATTCATCTCCAAGTGAAAGACAAAAATTCGACAATGCTATCGATATTTCCCAGCCCGGAACGTCAAATAAACCTGTCAGTGTTCTTCAGTCTTGTTTGTCAAATATTCTCGGGGGTAGTGATGAAGAAAGTGACAGTAATGATTCTATTTCCAGCAATACGCCTCTTTTTTGGAAAGCACTACTTGATAATTATATTGAGGATAAACGGCTTAATTGGACGAAAGATCCATTGTCATGGTGGAAGGCCAACAACAGATTCGAACTTTTGAAACCAATCGTCCGACAATTTCTGTCGGCTCCTCCAGGATCTGTTCCAAGCGAACAACTATTCAGTGGGGCCGGATTAATTTACAACCCACTGAGGAACAGGTTAGATGGAGACAAAGCAGCAAAATTACTGTTCATCAAATATAATTTACCTCTGCTCAATTTCGAATATTGATTATTATATTTTCTTCTTATTTTTTCTGATTTGAATATGTATAAATATACTTCAGTAAAGATTTACATATATCATGTCATTTTTTTCGAACTTTATAGTGAAACTGTCGTAGCATCAACTATTCTATTTTATTATCCCATTTGGGACTATGTACCTCCGACTCCGACTCCGAAACACCTCCGAGTCCGCGGAGGTGAATGTACAACCTCCGATTCCGACTCCGACTTCGATAAATCACCTCCGTAACATCCCTAATTCGAACCCGCAACGAATCCGCTAGTGCGACAATCAAAACGCAACGATCGAACAAGAGCGCTTTCTTCTCCTGGCATCGGCGTCTAGGTCACCTAAATAACGCTGACCTTCGCCAAATCGGACGTAATCGTACCACACGTGAAATCGATCCTAAAAATCTTGGTGATATATCTGATTGCGATACATGTCTAAAAGGAAAGATGACTCGCGCACCTTTCCCAAAAATGTCGACCCGCGAATCCAACATCTTAGACATAATCCATACAGATGTTTGCGGTCCATTTCGCATACCATCAAATGGCGGCGCAAAATACTTCGTACAATTCACCGACTATCATTCTAGATGGTGTGAAATGAGATTCATCAAATCAAAAGACGAAGTACTGAGCGTTACGAAAGACTATATCGCGCTCGTCGAAAATCAGAAAAAGGCTTCAGTAAAATGCCTCCAATCAGACAACGGCGGTGAATATGTGAGCAAAAATTTTGACGATTTCCTTAAATCGCGCGGAATCACACGTACATTAAGCATTCCATACCACCCCGAACAAAACGGCGTAGCAGAGCGGAAAAACCGTAGCTTAATAGAAACTGCAAGATGCCTGCTGATCGATGCCGATCTTCCGCTAACTTTCTGGGCAGAAGCAGTAAACACGGCGAACTATATACGAAATGGATGCCCAAGCAAAACCTTAAACGGAAAAACACCGTACGAAATCTAGACAGGCCAGATACCTGACGTCAGTCATCTTCGCGAATTTGGCTCCGAAGTCTATTGCTTGGATCGTAGACCAGGAAAAAGCAAACTCGACAATCGTGGCTCGAAAGGGATTTTCGTCGGCTACTCAGAAAACTCAAAGGGCTACAGGATTTGGTTACCTAATGAAAAAAAGGTAGTCACCTCAAGAGATGTGAAATTTCTTGAGCCTGAACGTATCGATAGCAGATACAGAAATAACCCAACGGAAAAACTTACTCCAGAAGGCCATAAACGACAAGACCCAAAGGATTTCTCCAACCACGAATTTGTAGAATTTTTCACATTACTGGAAAGTGAAAGTAATCCATCTTCGAACTGCAATGACCTAGGAAACACTGACCAAACAGAGTTTCTTTCCGAACAAGAAAACTCTTCGATTCCTCAGCCATCGCCAATCAGATCCGAAATCCATACTGAACTGAACTTTCAAGGAACCCCTCCTCAGATCGTATCCAAAAGAGGAGCCGGCCGACCCAAAATCAACAGAACAGGATCTCGAGACCGTCCCAGCAAAATATACCACGAAAAGGAGGTCGCATCAATTGTCGAAATGAGACCACATGAAGTGTTGCTGTCAGAAATACCTATGAAAATCGCATTGGCAAGTACAGAAGCCGACGAATGGTTCACAGCAATGACAGAGGAAATAGTGTCAATCATCAAAAACGATACTTGGAAGTTAGTCGAACGACCCGAAAACTATCAAGTCATCGGCAGTCGAATAGTACTGAGGAACAAATATGGACCAAACGGAGCGTTAGAGCGGAGAAAAGCTCGCCTTGTTGCACAGGGTTTTTCCCAGAGGTCCGGGATTCATTTTAACGAAACATTCGCCCCTGTCGCGCGACTTAGCACAATACGATTGATTGGAGCTCTCGTCGCGCAGTACAACATGACGATGAGGCAGTTTGACGTAGCTACCGGATATCTAAATGGCGAACTCAACGAAGATATTCTGATGGAACCGCCAAAACACCTGAAGGAAATTTTGCGTTTCATCACGGAGGGGAACAAAGAGCCAACAATTGTTCAAAAGGCTGAAAACATGCTGTCCCAACTAAGGAAAGGAAATAAAGTGTGTCACTTGCAAAAATCCCTTTACGGTCTTAAACAGGCGGGACGCCAGTGTCATACAAAGTTACGTAAAAGTCTCATGGAATTCGGCGCCACACCTTCGAGCTCAGATCCTTGTCTTTTCTACAAGGAAAGAGGACCAAACATCACACTCATCGCCGTCTATGTGGACGATATCCTCGCAGCGTCTACAAGCTCAGATACCTTACAAGACCTGTGGGACCATCTTTCCCAGCATTTTGAGGTCAAGGATCTTGGAATTCCTTCATACTGCCTAGGAATAAACATGAGTTTCGACGAGCAAAATAGAGTGACCTTCACTCAGCAAAATTACATAAATGACATCCTTAATCGGTTCAGAATGAACGGAGCAAATGCCGTAAAAACTCCTCTGGAACCCAAATCCAGCGTTACCAACAGCACGGACGATAACGTACTCGAGGAGGACGTCCCCTATCGTGAACTGATCGGATGTTCGACGTATCTTGCTCAAACAACCCGCCCCGACGGCAAATCACATTGGACTGCTGCCAAAAGAGTGCTGAGGTATCTCAAAGGAACGGCCGAAATTGGACTGACTTTTTCAGCAGAATCCACTCCGTTAACCATATACGTGAATTCGGATTGGGGAAACTGCTCGAATGACAGACGATCGTATTCGGGCGTGATGTGTACGTTGAGCGGCTGCCCCATCAACTGGCAATCCCGGAAGCAGAGAACAGTCGCATTGTCCTCTACAGAAGCCGAGTACATGGCTATGACTGAAGGAGCAAAAGAATGCCTATATTGGACGTCTTTTGTACGGGAATTAGGTTTCAACCAATTGGCCAACGTTAAACTGCTCAGCGACAATATGGGGGCACTGCAATTGGGTGAGAACCCCGTTTTCCATTCACGCACCAAACACATAGACGTGCGCCATCACTTTATCTGAGAAGCAGTCGCCGAGAAGAAAATTCATATCGAGTATGTGAAAACGGATGAAAACATCGCCGACATGCTTACCAAAAGCCTCCCCGGAACAAAGTTGCTAGCCTGCATCCGAATGTCAGGACTCTTCAGAATCCCACCAGAATCACAGAAGAAGCTCGGATCGAGGGGGAATGTTGAAGATGCCGTTACAGTGCGCAAGCGCTCCTCGCCTCTTCCTAGTTAAGCTGACGGGTGCTACCAGTAGTTAGTTGTTGTCAAGCGCCCTTTGTATCAATACACTTTACTCTGGCTATTTTTTGTTTACGCGCTACCGTTCCGATATCTAACAGTAACGTCTTCCGAAGCTTGTCATTTTGAACTTCTACGATATGCTGCGATAATATCCTAGTTATTGGAAAGGTACCCTGACGAATTTCATCTAATTTAGTTCTGTTTAATTTATTGCCAGCTTCGGTGTAGACTAGATCTCCTATATTAAAATTCCAATTTTTTCGTTTCTTATTATATATTAATTCGTTTCGTTCGTGTGCTTTTATTGAGTTCCGTAGTGCTGATTTTCTATCCTCAATTAAATTCATCTGCTCATAATTAACTTAATCGTGATACTTTGATGCAGCAATTCAATACTGTAAAGTAAAATAACATGCACATGGATATGCAACACGAAATAAGAAAGAAATTACCTGAATCGCAGTAAAGATCTAATTCGCCGGGTTATCAAAGCACGTGAAATGAAAACCTTTTAGCTGGAGAGCTAGTGAACCCTGGGAGTAACGGTCTCCCTGTAAGGTTAGAAATTTGTATACTTACGATTTATGACATGCTAAGAGTAATAGCCATGATCTGGCAGGCGTCAGCCCTGCACGTCATCAGCCCCTTTATTTTTTGGACTGTTCAGTAAATTGTGTTTCAAAACTTGTTTCTGTAAATTTGAAAATTTAATAGGATAAAGTTTATTTATTGTACATCTTAAAAAAAATTGACAGGCGATTACAATGAGCAGAAGTATATGACAGGTCAATTAGAAAACGTACAGTTGATGAGGTAAAATAAACTTTATCCTCTATACTTAAAATTTTTATATGTTTTCAAGTAAACGTCTCAGAGTAAATATATACAATGCCAGGCGGTTTTGAACAGCAAAAGACCTTGACAGGCGAGGGGACAGCTGCTAAGGGCGTGCGAGTGAGAGGTGTTGCGTGAATGCCTATAGTGCGAATGAGACCGTTTATCTAATACGAAGGGACGTATACCTGCTCTCGAGCAACAATGTACAGAGAAAAATTTCGTCAGTTGTGCCACTGATTTTTACTTGTGAAGATGCTTTGAGCTATAACATTTCTTATGTTGAGTGATTTCTAATTTTTAAAAAATCAAACTTTATATTATTATCAATTGTGCAGTGATATTGTGTATTGTTGTACTTAATATTAAAATTTCATTAAATAATGTGCAAGATGGAATTGGAGCACGTGGTTTGTGTGATTTGTAACGAAGAAACTGATGAAAAAACTGTACGATTTACAGAGACTACGTTGAATAAAAGTAAGTCAATATTGAAAATAAGAAAAGACAATAATTTAAAATTTAAAGATATTTCTTTGCCAGAGGAAATTAACGCCAATACTGGTTACCATGTAAAATGTTATAAAAACTTTCTTGCCGTGATGAAAAAATATCGCACAAGTGAATTATCAACTTCTTCAAATCTACCAGCATCATCATCAGGTATTTTTTATGAACTTCTATATTATTTACTAGGCTTTATTCTTTAATTGTAACTATATTTTTGATTTAATTACGTTAAATTTGACGACTTAAACAATTGGCAAACGAAAAAACTTATCAAAGATTATGCTTTGAAATTTTAAGTGCGTAAAAAGTGAAAGTTCCAATTGTTTATAGGATTTCGAAATGTCCATTGGTATGAAAACCAACAATTCCTAGCAAATTTCGTTTTCGTTTTACGAATTTATGAAGACTAAAACATTCGAATATCTTGAAACTAAAGGAATTCATTAAAAAGATATGCTTCCTTATTCGTTGGAAAATGTATTTACAGGTTATTAACTTAAATCCGGGTTTTAATCCTAATTTAAACGTTTTTACCCAAAGTAAAATTAAGGGTTTTGTTATTGGACACCAAAAATTTAAGCTGAATTTAAATCTTTTAAATTTAAAACAGTTTGGCCAAATTCTAATTACGAGGGGTTAAGATATGGCAACGAAAAAGGATGAAAAAACTTAAAATATTTCAAAATTTTAGACCAATGGAAATCAGAACATCCAATTCAAATTGATTGGGATTGGGACCCAATTCCAATGTTAGGATTGGTAAAAACAAATAGGAGTGGTTTGGATAAAGGTGCTCAAATGTTACTAAAAATAACGAGGGGAAACCCATTAAATTTGGTATTTGTTACATTCATGGTTAAGATTAGTAAAATAATGGCCTGGAGGAAAACGTTCGTTGTTGAATTCTAGAAACGAAGGGCAAAAATAAACCAAAGCAAACAAAAGATATTGGCGGGTTTGAATTGATTAATCTGGAATTTATTAATTATGAGTTCCGGGAGGAAAGGTTTGGCATTCAATTAATTTATTTGGGTTTTCCGAAAAGTAGAGGCGAGGTTAAAAATTTTAATTTGGTCTCCTGTCCCTAGTGTAGAGAGGTTGGGGTGAGGTTCAATTATTGTATTTATTAATTTGTCCCTTGTAGTCCGTGGTTAGTGTCCAAGGATTGAAAAGTAATTTTTTTTGAAAAGCGTGAAGGTTGAGTTAAAAGAGGTTTTGCGATTAAGAAGGGCGGCGCCTGTGAATGGTCCGGTGAAAGGTTTTTGCTAGTCCTTTGGCTTTTAACTATGGTAATCTAAAGTAAAAGGTGAAACCAAATTCTTGCGTTATTGATTCTTTTCTTTTTCTTTTTATCAGAGAAATTTAAAGATGGAAGGCACTTAGAACCTGAACCAAAAATTGGCACCGCTTTTGATTTGAAGGCTTAAAGGTTTCTAATTAATGAAAGATTGAAAAAAATTTTTGGTTTTGCCCATTATAATCCTCCGATTTTTTCTTTTCCTTTGGGTTTGAATATTTTAAGGTTCTAATATCAAACTTTTATGGAAAAAAAAATTGACGTTACGACCAATAAACAATTCTTTAAGTATTTTTTAACTTTCCCAACTTGTTAGTATTGGATGCAAATGAAAAGTTAATTATTTTAACATTTTTCAAATAAACCTTGCTATCATTTTTTGATTGGAATAAAAAACGTATGAGTAATTACAAATTCATTATGAAAATAAAAAGAAATTTGCGGTTTATAATCCAATTTCAATTTGGAATGCCAACATTTTTCAAATTTCGGAAATGATAAAATTTTAATGCATTGAAAAGAAGTGTGTCAAAGACGAACTTTGTCAAATTTATTCACAACAATAATTACACCTTTTACGTTGAAATTTTTCAATACGGATAATTTTCCGCACTATTTTCACTATTGTCCTTTTTCCTCCTCCTTTAAATTTTCCGTAATTCTTCCTTCCAGACAATCAAAATTGACAATTTGTTATCCGAATTGGTTGGGCAAATTTTTAAATTCTTTACATGCAAATTTCATTAATTCCAATTTTGATGTTCAAATGAAAATTTTTTGTTTCTTATAAACGGATCTATTGAATTCTTATTAACCGAAATTTTGACCAGTTGTTTATAAAACAGTTTTCAGTAATAATAGCATTTTTCCAAAAATCGCATATTTGATTTTCAAGTGACCGATTTTTGAAATTGGAAATACAATTTTAGGTTCAGCGGGTTAATTCACATTAGGGCTTTTCATTTGTAAAAAAAATTTTTCAGGGTTTGAAAATTAAAAAACCCTTTCCCCTTTTCGTTTTTCCCGGCAGGGAAATTTGCAAAACTTTTTAAATTTTGGTTTACCCAAAACCCTTTTGGTTTTTTTTTTTTTTTACTTTAAAAATTTAAATTTTAAAATTTTTTTATAAAAAATTTTTTTTTCGGCCTTAAATTATTAAATGGGCGCTTCAAAAATATTCCTAGAACATTTGGTGGTATTTCCAAAAAATTATGTATATATAGAGGATAAAGTTTATTTTACCTCATCAACTGTACGTTTTCTAATTGACCTGTCATATACTTCTGCTTATTGTAGTCGCCTGTCAATTTTTTTTAAGATGTACAATAAATAAACTTTATCCTATTAAATTTTCAAATTTACAGAAACAAGTTTTGAAACTCAATTTACTGAATAGTCCAAAAATAAAGGGGCTGATGACGTGCAGGCTGCCGCCTGCCAGGTCATGGCTATTGCTCTTAGCATGTCATAAATCGTAAGTATACAAATTTCTAACCTTACAGGGAGACCGTTACTCCCAGGGTTCACTAGCTCTTGGACTATTTGTATTCGATAATTTACCGCTTACTGACTCGTGCATTGGTACGCCGGCGATATAAAGCGAACCCGATAAGCCGTATCTCAACGAGATCAAATAATTAACAATAACAATAATGCACTGTCTAGACCGGTCGACTTCGGTTAGACAAATGATTAAAGTCACAGAACAACTAAAGAGAAGAAACGGCACTCCTATGTTGATCTGCTGTTCACTATTTCGGTACGTCGGTAGAGAGAGATGGTTGGATTTCATACCAGCCAGATAGGAAACCTTACAAATTTGAATACTTTTTGGAAATGAACATAACTCTCTATTTACCACTTTTTATCAAGTTTGGTTGATTGAGGAACTATTTGTTTTTATGAAAAACAATGAATATTCTGTTCAAAAATTTGAAATTCGTAATATAAAAATTATTCATTTTTGTCGTTATGTTGGATATCCTGACTGTTTAGGAAATTTCTATCCCGAATTTCTACCAAAATACACGGATTTTGAGGCAGTCAATTGAAATTAGACTTGCAAATGCATCGATTTTTGGTATTTTCCATATGCAATAAAATATTTCGATAAAAAATTGTACTCATAATTTCTACATACCTAACCTCAATTTTCGGAGAAACTGTCCTTGACCTTGCTTACATTTATTCTTTAGAATATAGGATATGAATTATAAAGCAATGCTGAAATTAAATATTTTTTATTACAAATAGATCAGAAATACATCAAAAATCAAAATTTGAAATTACATTTTTCTATACCAAAAATCATCAAAAACATTGGTTTTGCAATTGTGCACCCGACTTTCGATGTGAAATATGTATATACTTAGAACAATAATGTAATTCAAGAGTTTTTCTTCAAATAACAGTATGTTACCCATCTATACATTTGTCATGATTAAATTATTTGACAATACTGCTACTGATCCAGACTGACGATATAATAATTAATGAATGCATGTATAAAAAAACCGTTCATCAAAAAATGTATGTCATTTATATCACTCTGGAGTGGGGAAAATTAAAAATGAAAGGGCGTGTAATCTGTGAATGATAACATTCACGATAGAGCCAAAAAGCATAAAATGACAAAAAGTGGCATCTGTTTCATGGATGGCAAAGCATCCATGTCAGAGCCTTTAATAATAACATTCACAGCCCAGAATGTCAGTGATATGAATAAAAACCGCTCATTAAAGATGTAGACAGTTAACTGATGTAAAAACGAAAACGAATAATATAACGATGTATTTTTCATTAGTATTTAAGTACATGATCCCTGTATATGGTCTATCCACACCTCATACAGTAGAGCAGAGTGAATTTTTTAAAACCCTCGTGGTTATCATTTATATCACTTGAAGAATGTATCACAGTTAATACAGTATTATGTACACAGCAACGAAAAAAGGAACAGTGTGTGTTGTCTAGGTAGTTATCTAACTGACCCCTTCTATAAGATTACTGGGTGCTGTAAATCATTTATCTATTAAGCCACAGTAAAGTGAATTTCAGTTACATTACTGATGCTCTGGACTGGGGATAAATATACATTCGAAAGATATTTTCTCTCCTAGTGAAACGATACACACTAGACCTATAAGATCGAAGAGGCATATCTTTTATCAATATTACAGCCTTTGTTAAAATAGGTAGTCCAAAACAACAGAAATGTAAATAAAAATTGCCTTGTGTATGTGGTATGTGATTCATGCTTTCACGGTAAAATATTCCGAACAACCTCATCCTAAGACACAGAGCAGAGAGAGAAAGAGAGTAGGGCTTCTGGTCTATAAAAGATCTGTAAAAAATAATAATAATAATAATATTTAATATATTGTAGACATACCATTTGAAGTATAGCGGCAAGTGTTAGATACGGCCTGACCCAACAGAGTACTTATTATCAATGTCGACAGTCTGGAGCAGCGACGGTGAAGGGAAAAATGACATTGCCACTATTTTTAATGTAAATACTTCCCATATCATACCCTAAGTAGACTTCAGTTCAAAACAGATAAGACTGCAATTGGTTTTTAACCAGCGTTTCAGACATGTATTTTCATATTCTTTTGTTTTCTTTTGGACGAATAAAAACCTGTTAAAGTATAGTACCAGTATCAATTATCGAATAATGACTTATAAATCATATCATACCTGGAAATATCTGTTGAAAATCTAAAAAATGTTTTTCCACGATCTTCCCGATTCAAACAACTCGTCACCGCACATAAAGTATGTTTTATCTTGCTGTTAGATGCCATATTAAGATGAAATATGAAGGTTTAAAAGCAATATTCAATAAAAACTGTAGCACAATTTCGAACATAAACAAGTGAAACTTGAATTCAGACAAATGGCGACAGCGTTCTTCTAATTAGAAACGGCTGAAGATCACGTGACATTGAAATCAGTTATACCAACACCGCGCAGTTGACAACCGGAGAGTTCGTTCACATTTTATTCATTTTTTGAAACCATTAGGTTGGTAAAAAAGAGGTATAGACTATTTCTATCCTCTCATGTGTTCTCTTTTCTTCGTCGAATTAGTGGCTCGGATTCGCCTATCTAGTATCGTACCCCTGATTAAAGTACTGAGGCATACCGAAAGTCTCCTATATATTCGCGATTGCGGAGATATTCCTACACTAATGGTGAAGTTAATAGTGAAATGCGACCTAAACGAATATATTCGCGACTGCGCAGATAGTCCTTAGCTAAACGTGAAATATTAATAGTGAAATGCGATCTAAACGAATATATTCGCGACAGCGCAGATAGTTTTTCGCTGACCGTGATCTCAATAGATAAATGCAAATTCTTTACATCTCATTTATCGCTGAACGTCGCTACTCGTACAGTCGGTAGGGTGGATCCAGATGCTGGTAGATTCGCAAGCAGGCCAGAGAAGGTTCACCTTTCTTTTTCAGTTAGAGATTCAGCTTCTCCGTCGCATATTTTGGTATTCGTCTTGCAT